>VMBQ01001865.1:0-53023 GCA_007657795.1 Dreissena rostriformis | reverse complement strand
AAAATTAATATTTGACGAATAATAATTAGCACTATCGCGTGAAAGTGTATTGCAATCTCGACATCCCATTGGTGATGTTCCATGTATTAGCACTATCGAACTTTTCCCCAGAAATTGTATGCTTCGTTTAATTTCTTTTCATTTCATCTTCATTCATTTTCATGTATTGACATGAACGTGTAACTCCTCATCCCCCCTCACCAATATTTTTTTACGAACCTACTATGTAAGTTAATCGCTAATCCTTACTATTCTACCGAAACGAAGTCAGAAGTTTTCGATACAGCTTTATGCATTAGCGTTTTACAGGAAATGTCACGTGTCAGTTAAGTACACGGTACTATAAAACTCCCCTTTGTGTCATAACAACATATTTATCTTGATTTCGAAACAGCCGAAATATGTATGCGTGGATTGTGTTGGATATTAATGTATTTCGTGCATACGGTAATTAAAAGTTAATTTTGTTTAAAAAAATTGGACATTATTATTAGTAAGGAACGAAAATTAATATTTAACGAATATTAATTAGCACTATCGCATGATAGTGTAAATTTCACGTGTCACTTAAGTACACGGTACTATAAAACTCCCCTTTGTGTCATAACAACATATTTATATTGATTTCGAAACAGCCTGTAAGCACTATCGCATGGTAGTGTATTGCAATCTCGACTTCCGATTGGTGAATTTCATGTTCTCTGATCTATTAATAGCCTAAGATTATGAATAACCTGCGCGCATGAATTTACTAGGTAGCACATAGTGGACTATTTTACCATTCATAATATTAACATACTCTGCGACATGTATAGTGAACAAATGTAGTTTACTTTTACTATATACCATATCCGTTCAAAACTATTCCATTTAACACGAGATTCATATTATGTGTCAATTTGTAAATGAATATAGTTCACGAACTGAAACCGCGCCGCAAAAAAAAAATCGCGCCGCAAACTCCTTTTTGCGCGTATGCTTACAGGTTCGTTCGTTGGTGAATGCTAGTTAAGACACTTCGAATCGGAATTCGTGGTCTAGTAACCTTAGTCGTTCGCAAGCGAACAACTAAAAACTGCTTCGTTGTAATGAAACATGTTCTAAATATAAGCACACAGACCGATAACGATTCAAAGTGACATAATTCAACATGTTGTCAGGGAATGAGTAATTTAGTGTTTCCTTATTTTCGCGCTGAATATATTTAAATATCAGTTGCAATCACGGTAGATGGTTCAACAAAAGTTTTTCTATCAAACGTTATTTTGATTGATAGAAATAGTGTACATTATATGTCAACTGTAAAAGTGGAACATTATATAAACCTTAATTATAGCATATCATACCATTACACGTGTATAGATTTATTAATTTATTTTCGTTGTCTCAGTCTGGCCATTTCCGATTCTCGTCATCCAAATAACACAATACGCATATATAGCCAATTACGTTAAGTGGAATAGCAGCGAAGTTGAAATTATAATTCTTAAATACTAGGACGACGCTTTAATTGTTTTTGCCTGAGAGGCAATTTTCATGTTGAAAATATAATCTAGTAGTACGAACTTTTCAAAAATCATTATGTTGAAAGAGCAGCTGTACATTTTATATAATAAACAATAATAAATATAATTACCGATAATTAAGGTATCGTGGTTCATTAAAATAAACCTCAGAATGATTTGTGTAAAAACACAGGGCTCAATTGCCATTCAATTACGTCGTACATTATGTAGCTCTACCATTCCTCGTTTCCGATAACGGAAATGGCTTGCGAGTTTAGATCGTATACTGTCTCCGCAAGATAAATTAGCTTTATATTACAAAGATAATTGCTCTGATAGAATTGATTTTACGTCAGAACAAGATATTTGTTTTTTTCTACCATTTTAAAGCGTATATTTCTAATAGTTTCTGCGACTATTCCAGCTACATATGTTACTTTTGGAGTTTAAGCGAGACAAAACTTAAGTTAGACCAATCGATGTGAGCGGTGTAAACAAAACTCACAATGCAGATATAGTTTCAGATATAACACACCTACACATAAATATTAGTGTTATAAAAACGATTTTAAATTTCGTTTGTTATTATACCATCGGCACATTTAATTTTGCCATAAGTCTATGTTATAATACCATCGATCTATGTTATTATACCATCGGTCTATGATATTATTCCATCGGTCTATGTTATTATACCATCGTTATATGTAATAATACCGTCGGTGTATGTTATTCTACCACGGATCTATGTAATTATACCATCGTTCTATGTTATTATACCATCGGTCTATGTTGTTTAAGCATCGGTCTCTGTTATTATAGCATCGGTATATGTTATTATTCCATCGGTCTATGCTATTATGCCATCGTTCTATGTTATTATACCATCGGTCTATGCTATTATAGCCTCAGTCTATGTTATTATACCATTTGTCTATGTTATTATACCATTTGCATATGTTATTATACCATCGATCTATGTTATTATACCATCGGTCTATGTTATTATACCATCTGTCTATGTTATTATACCATCGATCTATGTTATTATACCATCGATCTATGTTATTATGTCATCGGTCTGTGTTATTATACTATCGGTCTATGTTATTATACCATCGGTATATGTTATTATACCATTGGTCTATGTTATTATACAATCGGTCACTGATATTATACCATCGGTCTATGTTATTATACCATCGGTCTATGTTATTATACCATGGATCTATGTTATTTTACTATCGGTCTATGTTATTTTACCTAGTATACATGGAATTATACATGGAAGGTTTTGTTAGTCTATTTGTTATTTCTTGTGATGTGTTAAACGGTTTAGACATCTCCTGTATTAATGCAATGTTGTTTCCCTTTTCATGTGTTGTGAATTTTAATAAGGAATAACATATTTTGCAATAAGTTTAGCCTCTGGTGTATTGAATTTTAAATTTTTCTTTAAAATGCTTACCTGTGATTGTTATCTATAATATTTTGTTCTCTTATAGTTCTGGTTCCTTTAAACATGGGTATACTGTTTTATCGTTATATTATATTTAATGTACAACCTGAACCATGGGATAACTTTACATCAATATTTAATACCTTATCACAAATACAAGAATTAGTTTTTAACCTGGATGAAGTAACTTTAAAAGTACAAAAGGCCAGATGTCGGAACAAGCATCACGTTTTTGAAATTGCTTACACCAATAAAGACAAGCCGGGGGAACATATATATTGGCACTAGTTCTCATACACATCATATCAGCTGATTACCTGGAATTGCCGTCTGTGTTTGTTATGAGCGTGTAGAAACCTCCATGAGATGAAGAATAGCCAAAATAAGGCGAACAAGGCAATTAATAAAGCAGAAGTCAATTTCATTATCAGTCCCAAGGATACCATTATGTTATTTGAAAAAAAAAAGAATCATTTAAAGTGCTATCGTATGCTTCAATGTGGCAATAATATCGACGTGTCGCCTTTAAGGAATTAACTTATTTTGCACAAGCAAAAGCTAACTTTATATAAGTGTGTTGTAAACCCGCAGACATAGATCTACAATACGATGCAGAAAAAAAGTTACAATAGCTTGTAATTTTGGCAGCTCAGATTGAACTTAAATGTTTTCAATTAAATCGTGAACATTACACGATTAGCATGATAACTGATTTCAAAAGAAAAGTCAACCCTCACGTTGAATTTGCGCATCAAACTTCATATCTCACATCGTCGCCACCTCTGAATGCATTTGTTGAACAATTCCAGACGACAACCATATGTAATTCTTTGCACCATAGGTTGGAGAAATATTATATCTGATGTTAAATTGATGAGTTCAACCAATTTGACGCCTTAGGCTTCAATTCAGTTTAATTAAGCGGCGAAAACTGTGTTTCTACAAAACATATTATGGGGTTCACATTATACTACGTCATCGAAAATGCACAGTCTGAGTGTTTAACATTTTTTAATTCCGTCTGACAGTTATTTGTATTGACGAGGGTTCTGTGCAAAGAAAATGTCGGGAAAAATAAGTAAATAAATAGAAAATATACCATTGTGTCTTGATTCAATATGACGTTCATTATTTCATGATTTAAAATTTATGATTGTGAATCGGAAAATATTCCACATATGCAGTTTATTTAAGAATTGAATAGCATTTTTCTGCATTTCATCGGTGTATGAACTGTCGGGAAAATTACGCCTAATTTGTATAAACGCCGACGTCGTTTATGAATAAATAAGGTGTATTTTTCCCGACAGTTCATACACCGATGAAATGCAGAAAAATGCTATTCAATTCTTATAATTACAACACAAAATGATCTTAAAGCTGAAATTCTATCGTGGTAAGGGTCATAAAAGTCCTTGTTTATCTAGCGTATGAATCTATTTTCAGTTTCGGTTTTAACTCCGTCAAACGGGGATTGTGTACACACCGGTCTTACTGACCTGTGTACTCGCGCAAAAGGAATTGTGGGTAGCACTATTTTTTCAACATGGCGTGAAAGCGAAAGTAGGACAGATAAACATGTTTCTATTAATTGCTATTCTTCTTTACAGAAATCACCCTTAAACATAATTTAATACCATTTTTTTAAACAACATTCCATTTAACACATATTTAACACCGTTTTTTCTCATTATAAAAAAATATTCATTCCTACGCGTAACTATTTTGGCGGAAGCACAAATCCCCTACCCAGGGGAATGTGATGCATCCTAGTATAGAGTTGACAATAACGCAGTGACGTCACCATCTATGTATAGAACGTCAAACGGGTATATTGTTGCATTTCGCGCAAAAAATATAACGTCATTTCGATATTGACCAATAAAAAACAACGCCATTAAGTTTCGCGCAAAACATAACGTCACTTTGGCAAATAGTTTATGACTAGAAAGTAGCGCCATTTATATTCATGTTTAAATTTGCATACGAAGTGGGTTCATCGGAAAATGAAAAGCCAGTCACGCGAACAAATTATCCAATGCTATGGTTACACATATAACATAAAACTATTTTACCATAAGAAACAAGTATTTTAAGTAAGTTAACTGATGAAGATCCGGTTCTTAATCCGACAATATGAACCCAGTTGGTGACTGCTGTTTTGATTGTGAAATAGCCCTTGGTTATATTGGTTTACCACGCACAAAACTTAATCACAGAACAATAACTTGAATTATTTCGTCAGTAATTGTTTAGTTGAATCGCATTTAAGTTACCGAACATATCGTATATTAAACCATTATTTGCTTTTGTGTTTACCGATCATGAATCACTCATGGACGAATTTATGCATTTGGCTGAACATAGATGCATTTCTTTAAGAATATATCAACGCACAGTGAAATGAATTATGTTGAGTTTGGCTGTTACATTCATTTTCGTGATATTTTTTGTTTTAATTTTGTTTTTGCTCCAAATAATGATTAAAGCTAATTTATAAATTAATATTGATATACTATATAGGATTTCATTCAATACTTAAGTGGTATTCTCTGCTGTGTCTACTTCGAAATGTGCAGCGTTTACTATGACGTAATCAATGTTCAGTATATATCTGCTAAATAGAGACAAATACCCTAATCAATGGCCTGATTTTATGCAAACAGTGACTGGATACGTCTTCATTTATAGTCGACCACATTCATTAATGTTTATACCCTCCTCCAGACAAAGAGGGAGGCATTAAGAATTACGCGTGTCCTTACGTTTGAACGTCCACTCTTTTACAAGGTGGATTTCGCTCAAACTTTGACATTTGAATAACATAAATGTGTAGATTATCTAAACAGAAGGGCTTCAACCATTGTTATGTAGAATGAGTTGATCCTTGTGTTTCTTCATCTAACGAATATTTACTCCTCTTTGTATTCTTGATTCAACTTTAACTACTTTTCGAATTTCGCTCAAACATTCACAGCTAAATGACCTCACTGTGAAGTTGAAGGTTGTCTCCGGCAAAATTTGGTGTAGTAAGGCCCTTAGTTTTTTCCATTTATAATATATAGCCATTAACCTCAACTTAATATTAAGGCCTTTTGTATAACTTGGTTTACGAATCCGCCATCCCCTTTAAGCCATTCCTCAAATACATATTTATCGAAAACTGATTGATTTCTTCCGCTCAAACAAATAGTGCACTGTAACCATTGTTTTTGCTTAATTGCCTTTTCGTTATTTTTCCGTTACGTTTCTTGCACATCAATACCTTGTATATTGTTTTGCCAATGTTGTTCGGTATGCATGTATGTCAGAAAATTTGTCATTAGACGAAATGTTTGCTGCTATACAAACTTCAACAAAATTTTGGATAGTTTCATTAAACTCGGAAAACTATTTCCAATATCAACATGACCCCGACGAGTTTTCATATCAGGGTCAAAGAGTTAAGCGTAAAATTGCGTGTCACTCTTTTGGCAAAGCTCTTGTTCCATATTACACATTATGCTTTGCTTGTCATGCTCTTGTCATGGTGACCATTGAGATCCACGTCAATTGTATACCAATTGTATACTAAAAGCTTCTGCATTGTAGGTTCATCATACTGTGCGGTGCGTGCATCGGTTGTGTTAAAAAGTCCGACTGATGCATTGCTTCTCAGATAGGAATCATGTATAAAAAATGTATTTATTAATAAGGCTGAATTTGATGTCGACCAATTTGGCGAATCTGCTGGATATCCTGTGATCAAGCAAATGTGTATTCACCTTAACATTCATATATGCACTTCCTTTTCATGAATATGTATTGCTAGTATCGAGCAATCAATATTATATGGTATGAATATGACAGATACATAGATCGGATTAATATATACACCACTAAATGCCTAAAACGGAAACACGATAACATGACCAAAACAACTGTTCTGGCAATGCGTTATTATAAACTGTATCCATGACATGTCTTTGTTTGCTTAATAAAGGTTGTTACGAAATGCATTTGTAAATGATTTGTTTTCAGATAACCCATGTGCAAATCACGTTAGTTGCAATTTATGAAAAAAAACAATATCAGCATAAAATGATCTAATTTTGACATAAAAATCATAAGATATACGAGTCCAGAAGCTTGTTGTTGAAATTCAAAAATGGCAAATCTTACATACAATACTTAATATTGTCATTGTACATTCTGTCTACTACTTCTCAATTACTTTTTGATTAATTACTCAAACAAAACAAACTTTGATTGTCAGGACTTTCAGCAGCCACCAAGGGCAGTCATCTGTTAACAAAATACCTAATTATACCCGGAATACCTACTTGTTCGGGTTTTGGGAAATTTATATTGGAAGAAAGTGACATCAAACAGACAGAATGGTACATAAAAACATAGTTCAGAGAGTTCAATTTACTTTCCACCGTTTTTTTTCAATACTTTTTAATTAGATGTATGATCAAGACATATATGTTTGTTTTTTTTACGGAAACCCATTAAAATAAGCACAATCGTCATACGCAAGCACACACGCACCTACACACGCATGCTTACACGCGAGTATTACACAGTTGCCACGTGATTGTATGTTGTGTCCATTCGCCCGTCTATCCTTTATAAACAAATAATCAATCTACTGTTTGGAAACATCGATATATCGTATATGTGCTAGTAAACATATCCAAAGCAACAAAGTTCAAATCGCTTATGTTCACTCGTTAATCATTTATCATGCCTGTTTTGACATTTGTAAATGAATGATATTCTTTATTTAATAACCATTATGGCCGGACTTATGTATGTGTGGAAAGTACATTTTTCAACCCAGCGCAGACATCAACAGTAGTAAACAATCCGGTAATATTTAAACATCTGCCAGAGTTATCACCCGTAAATAATTATTTGCACTGAAAAGTAAAAATGTTTATTGGTTCCTGTAATCTATTAACGCATTGACATGCAAGAAAAATCCACGAGGCCTGTAATCGCTCGCTACGTTCACTTAAACAAATGCAAGTGAATGACACATGAGTGGCATTAAGCAGCATACTTGTACTGGCAGAATAATAATACCATAGACTTCCTCATCGAATTGTAGAGTTACCATCATCGTACTGTCTTGTATTGGTCATCGCCTTGTAAGGTTACCATCATCGTACTCTCTTGTAGTCGTGATTTTGCTGTCGTGATTTTGGATCTCCATCGTTATGTCGAGTATCGAGTTTGAAGTCAATCTATGCAATGGAATTTGACCTAACGGGATAATGTTGGGTTTTTCTTTGTAAAAAACATTGTATGAAACTCTATAACGGTATTACTTTTTAATATAATCACATACGTTCGTACCTGTACTTGCATTTTTTAATAACCGTATTAAATAGACTTTTCAAATTGAGATGTTTTGTGTTTCAAACAAGGCATAACACTTGTCGGATCGCCATATAAAATAGTGCGTTTTTCATTAGGCAATGTGTCCAGCTGCAACTGTCTGTTATAATGTAACATGTTTCATTAACATTTATGTTTAAAACAGATATACACGCAATTATGGTAAGAAAAACGTCCTATAATAAAGCATTTCCCTTAAAAGTTATCATAAAAGGAAGCTAGTCTTACACGTTGACACTGAACATATCGACTCGAATCATGCGTTTTCTCAATTATTTATGTATGAATCGATGCACCATTTAAGAACAACTGCGCCCATATACGTGTTTTGGCAAAAAAAAAGCAACACTAACGTGTTAGACAAGAATGACATCAATACGTAACATAATAATAACAGCACATTTTCAGAGTTTTAACACTATTAAATTTCCCACCACGTATTCAATAAATTAAAAAAACCTGATTAATAAAATGATTAATACAATTATATATTAGATATACGAATCTTAAAAGGGGTGTGCAGGTCAAGTCAAGTGAATAATGTTGGTTCTATACAGCCATTAACCAATAAATCGAAGCCGATGCATATAGCATATCCAAACGCGCAAAGAATTTCAGCAGTAAAATTTATTCCATCAACGAAATCATCATTTTAAGAAAACGCTGTTTTATCTTGCGGAAACAGCATGTGATAATATAACAGGAACCGTTACCGTAATCGGGAACGTGTAAAAGATGTGATACAATATGTTCAACGTAAGCTTTTGGATATTGAATGCTATGTTATATTGAAATAAACTAACGCTTACTATTATTATAATTAACGATATAACAAGATTTAAATAATGTATATTATCACCTTTCCTTTCGAATAATTGATGCTATCCATAACGATTTGAGTTTATTGAATTTATCTGTGAATTAAATTTGAGATTTCCGATGAACAACATAATTTGTGTGTCGTATGGTTATCATTTATTATCAGTAATGTTACATAAAAGATTTTAGGGTTTATGTAATGCGACGGCAACGGAAATGCAAAGTGTGATTGTTTTACATTACATAGTTGCGTCTGACACTTTTTGTATTGACGAGAGTTCTTTGCAAAGGGTGTGTCCGTTTAAGTTAGTAAATTAATGGAAAAGATTCCAGTAGGTCTAGATTAATTTCGACGTCCATTATTTCATGATTCAAATTAGGGTTGTGACTCGGAGCATATTCCGTATTTGAAGTTTATATAAAGCGTGGGATGTGTTTGTTCATCTATACACTTAGCGCATATACGTTCTTGTTATTGCATTATATTGCCACCAGACAAACAGACATTATGAAAATACAAAAAATATCAGGAAAAATACAGCGCAAAATTAAACATAAGAATTATTAAAGCAAGGGTCTCCGCATTGGAACGGTCAAACCAAGTTATTAGGGGTTTAAACCATACACAATCATGTCAAACCTCACAACCCCATCAATATCAATAGCCCCTTTAAAGGATAGATCCATATTATCAGCACAGAAGTTAGAAAACAAACACACATACACCAACAATGATAAAGCATGACATCAACGTATCGACAAGCTCAATATAAAACAAATTGAGAACTTAAACTGGTTGAAAAAAAATATGTTCATTGAACCAATATTACAGAAGTGCTGTTGATCGCGGGTCTCGCAATACGCAGTGCGTCCTAAAAGTACATTTGAGTTGCTTGTTAGTACAGAAAACATAACATTAAATAACTTTTCTATTTTTATTTTTGGAACAATATTTACACGTTTTATGTGTATTTGTTTACCCTTCATGCAATACAATTATTTCTTATTTTAAATAATAACAGTAGAAATGTGCACAGGATACGTGCTTTTAAGGATCATTGTAGCAAATTATTATCAATTATCAAAATTAAATCAAAGACAAAAAACGCAAACATTTTATTTATTGCCGATCTTTTGCGTAAACTATTGCATTTGCTACTACACAACCGTTATTTCAAAACAAAATGTATAAGTTACTGTGTTTGTATGCCATCTTTCGGATATATATAGTATTTTGGAAAATAAATGTATACGCAGTTACAAAATTGCAGTGTTATATACGTCATAATGTCTGAGTACTTTATGCAGCTATTCACTTATAATATATATTATACACTTAAAACATTCACAATATCAAGTGAAGAAAGTTTATGTTTCTGCGCAAATTCATGTATGCAATGCCAAGCCAAACGATATTGACAATATAACAAAAGTGAAGTAACATAAGCGTGAACTTACAACTAATAGTATCTGGGACATTAATCAAAACAAAAATAAATGTTGTTCATCTTAGCACACTAAAATATAGGGGAATGTGATTTCCCCAAAACAATAAAGTCGTGGCGGGAATGCTTTCATTTCTACTCGCGATTTAACTAGCACGATTAATGTCAGTACTGCGCTCTGATAGAAATCATGCCCGTCTGCAGTCTGTGATTACAATACTGCGTTGTTGCCCTAGTGTCAGATGGTATCTGTATATGGAAATGCATTCAACTTTGTGTACCATAATCACGGACAATTAGAATTCCCCTGTTGGTATACACAAACTGCTTCGTTGTACTTAAACATGTTCCAAATAAAAGAACAAAGAGCGATGACGATTCAGAGTGACATATTTCAAAATGTTGTCAGCGAATGGACGATTTAGTTATTCCTTTTTAACGCGCAGAATATATTTATCATATTGATATATCAGTTGAAATCACGGGAAAGGTTTCAAAAACAGCTATAATCTATCAAACTTTTTTTTTGATGTATAGGAATATTATACATAATCTGTCAAATGTGAATATTGGACATCAAACATACCCTACATCTGGCAGACTATTAAACATGTATTCATTTATTAAGTTATACAAGTGGTCACAGACTGTGTTATTTCTAAATGTCGTAAGCGAAATAACACATTTAGGATGTTGAGTCTCAAACAGTTAGTGAAAAAGAAGTGAAGCTAAATTTATCATACTAGAATACCAGGACGATGCAACCATACTTGTTAATAGTACATGTATATATTCAATGTCCATAAAGATGAACAACATCTAGTTTAATTGATAAATGTCTCAGATAATGTTGGCAGTTATTTCACGCTTGTGTACCTTCACTATTGCTATTTTACAAATATCGTTTGTCTTGCGAATTTTATACACAAATTTACATAGAGCCATGCATTAGCTTCACTTCATATTATGAATGGGATTCAAGTTTTAATTAATATTATTAGTGAAACGCTATACAAAGTTCTCATATATTATGACGTATTAGACACTGTCATGGACTGTGTGCACATTACTACTGTTTAAATAATGTAGTAATACAAAATGTTTCCATTAGATGCAAAATTAAAGTAATACACATCAAAAGTGTCAATGTTGGTCAATATAAAGAACTAAAACTCAAGCAGCTCCAGCAGTATTGCATTTCTATCATACACACCTTCGTAGTCCTTCATGTATGGCAAGTGACACATTGCCTAAACAGTACAGTACGGCATAAAACAAAACAACATGCACACATAGTAGAATAAAGCTGAGGTCACCGCCTTGGAACGGTCAATGCTAAGCACTTGTTGTTAAAACCGGTTGAAGAGCGCTCAACCTCACACTTGGCCCAGCAATATTTATGATACATAGAGGTTAAAGTAAAATTTAACCTCATAGCATTGCAACTCAAATTAAACAGTAATAAAAGGAAATTAAAACGTAAAACAAAAACTTTTAAAAGTTTTGAAACCAAAAGTCGTTTTAGGTTTTCGTTACTTACAATCAACTCAAATGTACGTTTTGTTTTGGCACTGCGTATTGCTTGACCCGCGATCAACAACACTTCTGGGAAATTATTTAAAACAAGTTTTCAGCCAGTTTGAGCCCCCAATTAGTTTTAATATTGAGCATTTAGAGACGGTGACATCAGACTTTGATAATCAATGTTAGTGTATGTGAATGTTGTCTTACTTCTATGTTGACAATTATGGATCTGTCATTAATAGTTGTCATTGCTGAGCGAAGTGTGAGATTTGACATGAATTAAAATGGTTGTAAACCCAAAAAAATTACCGTTACAAAACGGGACACTAGCTTAAACCATTCTTATGTTTAATGTTGCGCTCTATCTTTCATGATTTTTTTTTTGTATGTTCGTAATGTCTGTATTTTTGGATTCAATATATTACAATAAGAAGAAAGTATATAAACTTATTGTATAGTGAAGATTAACAACCACAACCAATGCTTTAAATGATTTTCCAATGCGGAATATATAACGATTCAGAACCACAATTAAATCGTGAAAACTGTGCGTCGAGACACAATGATACCTTTTGTATTTATTTTCTAATTTCACCAGACATTTTCTTTCAAGAGAATACCCGTCAATACCAAAACTGTCAGACGCAATTATTACATTCACACTGTGTATTTCCGTATCATTACATACACCATATAATATGATGTGTCTAAAGAAAGTTGTCACAGCTTATTTTCTAATATTACCCCTACAGGACAATTTAACTGACATGTTACCATACGCGTCGAATGTGTTGTACTTTTTCACGGCATATTTAGTTTCGACTTCCGAACTGGATTCAACGATTGTGAAATATTCTGTCATTTTTCTGGAACACTCACATTTTAACATAGATTACTGATAACATGTTTATTAAATTTGTTACAAATTGTTACATGTTATGCATAGCACACATGCATGCTTATACGACCGTGGATATAAATAAGAATACTAGAACTTTCTAATGGTCATGCGAAACTACATTTCGCATTAATACGTGTTATATATAAGTCTAACACTTTGGTGGATTACATGTTGTGTATGACCTTTTATCCCATCATCAGACGTGCATTGTCGAAATAAACCACCGTGGAATATATTTTCCTTTATTTCGGCAATGCTGAAATATAGCTGTCATGCGCGGCGGACTACTTTTTTATATGACGTCACTTATCACGGGTCAGTAGGTCGCCATTGTTTACCTTGTGTATCGTCTTTTTGATGATTTATTATAGACGCGACTTATTTCACATGTAAATCGACATATTTGAATTGTCAATTTATCACATTTTCCTTATTTCGTGCAATGTTCATTGTTTTTAATCCTGCATATTATTTTGGCATTTTAGAATGTACAACGAGCCATACACATATCGCACAATTCTTAAATAATCTGCGATAGTTGATTTCCGATTTAATTCACGTTAGGCATAGAGATGTGTAAAGTATAAGATGTCAAAAATAGCGCCACATTGGAATTCGGCATTTCCCATTTTGTACACGGGTATTATCCGCTCATGAATCTGTTGTGTAATGGAATGTTTTCCATTCTTTGTTTATTTATATATTACATTATTTTCTTGTACAATTAAAGCATTTACCATAGACACACAAGTGTGCAAGTTTTAACATATGTTTGTATGCAGAAATCTGCAAATTTAACCGATTTTACCAACGGCTATTATTTGATAAACTGCTCCGGTTCATTTGAACAGCAGTAGTCCCCTGGGATTGTATCGTACACCCACAGGAATATTGCCGTGTTTTGTAGTGACGTCACGGTTTATTTCGGATAGCTTTTGTTTTTATTGTTAAACCATCATTGTCAGAGAAAGTACAATAACGTGTCAGATAATAACTGTGACATTAAACAAACAATTTACATTTAAATATGTTTCGGTGCACTAGGGGTTGATCGGACACTTCCTGGCTTGTATCGGACATCAAAAAAGGGTTTATCGGACGACTATTTTTTCAAGGGGTGATCCATTCTGTAGCAAGGTACTTCTCCGTCCAACCTTTTGTTCAGTTGGTATGTCCAGTTTGTACCGAAAGGATCGCCAGACACATTGAAAGCATTTACAGATTTACGTGTATTGCTTTTTACGACGACCATTAGGTGGGACGTCCGACCCAGCCGCATTGATACAGGCCGTTACTGTGATTGACTCGCGCGAATTCCCTTAGAAGAGAAACGATACTGACAGTACTGAGAAGGCCTTAAAAAGGGTTGTTTAAATGAACGCGACCCTTCCGATAAAACATGCGGACCATAACAACTTTTCGTTAATATGTAGGTTGGTCAATATGGAATAAGTGTCCGATAAACCCCGGCGACAAAACTTTAATACAATTACACCACGGGATATTCGAACACTTTTATTTTTTAATATTTATGACGATTTATCCAATTTTCTTCACTATTGCAATATTAAATTCAGTTTGAAAAAAAAAAACCGGCAAAAGTTAAATACACTTTATAATTATGCAATTCATCATTCCGACTTAATAGAATGTCTTTAAACTTGACTTTTTTGAATTTCGCGCGACGTTTTTTCATCCAGGTCACGGAAGGGACGCCACTCTCAGAAAATTAATCTCTTCCAATCAAAATTGTCGTGTATTTACATATTGTAAACCAATCAAACAACCATTTACAAATCGCAAATATTGTTTTGTCTATGAGGTAAACAACAACCAATAGAGTATAGTACAGCCGATCGATACGTGTATTAAGGCTTTTCTTGCGTCATCCGAAAAAACCCATGTGTCCGATACAAGCCCAGGTTACTCTAATGTAGAGTACATGACGTAGCGTGTGACGAAGTGGAAAGTTTACCGAGTTCATAAACACATTTAAATATAGACTAGTGATATGATGACATAAGGGTCTTTATTAAACTATGCTACAATAATTATTAAAGACCCTTAATGCAAAATCGTCAATTATTGTGTTCAATGGATTATTTATGGAATTTAAACGATAATTAAAGGAACGATGCTAGTTCGAACGTTTTTTGGTTTTTGTTTGTACTTTTCATAGTCTTTTGTCGTTCCCTGTTCTTGAAGAAATGATTTTAACATGGGCGCCATTGATGCATCGGATCACACACGGCATACAGAGAAAATAATTAAAAACACAAGTTCTGTGCGTCTTTAAGTTTGTCGTCCGAGGTCGGAAAACGTATTGCCCTTTTAATTAAGTCAAAATAAAGTGTCAGTCGCTTCAATTGTCTGTTTACTCATCGAAATTGTCAAGGTCGTCGTCGGTAAGCTTCTATAATGTCGCGCGACTCGGTCATTTTGTGTAAGTTGTTTAATAAAGTAAGTTCAAAATGGCAGCCATTTTTTTGTATTTCGCAGTGGTGAAACTAGAATTTTAGTTTGAATAAAAGCGTGTGTGTTCTACTTGAGTGTGTAAATTTTGGAATGCTGATAACATTTGAATCGAGGCATGTAGCGATATTTTGTCTTGTTACTCTGCTTTTGCGTGGAATTCTTAAGGACTATTTCGAGTGACGTAAACGGGAAAGATCACAAACAATTTAAATAATACTACGCAAGGTTAGATTAAGTTAATCTGATTTTGCTTTTGTTTTTAGCAATTAAAGACTACTATTGTGATTGCATCAGAAACAAATTAAATATAAAAACAGTAAATTGATGGTATAAATCGAATACTAGGTCGGTGCCGAATAAAGCAAAGTTCATTGTGCTCGGCAGGAAAAACTGAACTACTCGACAAGGTCGTGGTTCAGATTTTCTAAGCCGCGCAAAATAAACTTCGCTTTATTCGGCACCGACCTAGTGTTCTCTATAACATCGCATTTTGTCCTCTGTTGTTTCATTTATTGAGTAATAATTATGTTTGTTTAGCTCACCGGTGATTGAATTGCTTGGTAATTCATGGTATATTCGAACTTCTCCTGCGTTATCCGCTGTCCTTGTGTCCTCATTAATCACACTTTTAGACTGCAGTGTGTGATTCAAACAAAACTATGTTTGCCTGAAGATGGATGAAATTAATTATTAAATTGCAAGAACCAATAGATTCGATCCCAACTGTGCCAGAAAATTAAAAGAAGACAGGTGTGAATTTGAAAATGAGATTTTGATGTTCACGTATTTTTGTTGAGAAATGAGAAGTAAAACACACTTGTTAAACTTATTGTTCTTCAGATCAATAACAAGTGCATTAATCTCGATACATTTAAACACCACACGTGTACTTAATTGTGACATGCATACATGGTTTCTGGCCATTACAGTTCGGTTTTTGTGCATAATCAATTATAGTAGTTCAAATATTGATATCGTTTTTCCACGACAACGTCACACAACCACATAACGGATGTATTTTTAAGCTATATAAGCAATCCTCGTAGTTTCCCAAAATATCGTTTCGCGTCGAACGACGCTTTATCTGTTGGACGGTCCCTTTAAAATTCAGTTTTTGTGATGCATAATCAATTATAGTAGTTCTAATATTGATATCGTTTTTCCACACAACCACATAACGTGTTTTAGTATTATACATATTTTTTAATTAATTGATTTGATTAAATCCAATATCATAACAGAACGTGGTATTTGTGTTGTCACAATCATTTCTATTTGTTAACGAAAACCTGCACAAAACCGTCAGGTGTACGTATTCTCTATATATGTAACTATATATTTAGATATATAAGGTATGTATATACATGCACGGTCGGCAGGAGAAAAGTGTAAGTCAAGCCTGAATAAATGTCGCATAAAACATGAACATGTCAAAGGATCGGCTTCTTCAGTCGTGAATATGTAATGACAGGAAGGAAACTGTATGATGTTGATGTGAGACAAAAAG
This sequence comes from Dreissena rostriformis, assembly GCA_007657795.1. Lineage (NCBI taxonomy): Eukaryota > Metazoa > Mollusca > Bivalvia > Myida > Dreissenidae > Dreissena > Dreissena rostriformis. The sequence goes on along the minus strand of VMBQ01001865.1, from coordinate 36,003 downwards.
TTATATTTTCCATATATATATATATATATATATATATATATATATATATATATAGAGAGAGAGAGAGAGAAAATATACTTAAAGCAGGCGAACAAATACTAAGACTTACGTCTGGCATGGATGATTAACAATTTAAATTGAAAAATATAAAGCATGTGTAACCCTTATTAACGATATTTTCGATAATACGTAGATTGCCGACCAATCGTTTAAAATACTAAGTTGTATGCTGGAAAAGATAAGTGATTTTATTTTATATTTCGTGAATTAATTTTTAAAAACACCCGCGCTGATGCATTTTAATATTTATCTATCAGAAATTCTACGCCATTTCCCTTTGAAGACCAAAACCGGTACAACGAGAATACAAGGAAAAGCGTTCCATTTTATTTAGTAAGAAGGGTGCTTTTCTTGATGTCACGTGTTTCCGAACAATATGCTTGGTATTGCCTACATTACCAGGAGTATGGGATGTCTTGGTGTAACATTGTTACTATTGACAGCAATCTTCAGTCAGTTAAAGCTGTAACACAAGCTCTTATCATCTGCACATTTAAAAAAAGTTGACAATCCTGGTTAAAAGATTGAAATATGACGGTTGGGCATAGTTAGAGTTAGTCGGAACATTATCAAGGTCACTTTTGTTCGCTCGATTTTGCTCACTAAAAATATAATAATAGTTTCTGATTAATAATTTAAGTTCAGAAGGAGGCATTGCACTGCAAGTTGGTGCATGTAGCTAACAATGGTCAAATTTGGATCAAGGTCAAGTTCGTCGATACCACAACTTGTGTTTGGTAGAAGGTATTTTCTGGGGCGGGCATGATTTTGTAGTTTAGAATTCGATTTGGGGCATTGCCGGGTTAAGATCACTGTTACTAAAATAGCTTTTAACTCACTAAATTTACTTTTTATTGTGGTATTGTGCTTAAATCTAGTGCGTTGGTAGCTGACATGCAGACAAAGAATACAATAAACAAGACAATACATACAGCACCGCCAATATATATATATATATATATATACACACACATATAAATAAATAAACAGCTGGGCTCACCTCTTTCTAACAGCCAATGTACATCTTCGAGGATTTACACCGATAGATAAGAATACCAAATCTCACCCAATAATTAATCACCATACACACATATGTAGTGAAATATCAGCCTCGTTGGTTGCAAATCAAATGAAATGCAATACAATTTAATAACAATTTAATTTCAAATTAATCAGCAAATAGTTTATATTTACAAGAGCAAAATAATTACAACCGGCTGAGATACAACAACTTTGCGAATAGGTTTTTCGAGACAGTTCGTACAACTACATAAGCTAATAAAGTATATTTGATATTATGATATTACACATAATATTTAACTATGTTATTATTAGTTATGGTCATATATTCTTCGTATGCATGCCTTTTTCTAATGCTATTGATATCTCGATTTTTATCAAGAACATGTGTATAGATTGTAAAATTCCAAATTTTGAATTCCAAACGAGACATTCGCAAAAATGCTTCATATTTGTAAGTGGTTAGTATTATGGCAAGTGCAGTCTTTGGTCGTGTATGGCCAGTCTTGTATTCTGCCATCGACACGAATACTGTTTAAGAATATTTGATGTAAAACAGAGACCTTTCTATGGCCTTTACACATTTTGGGAATGTAAATGAGATCTTCGTCTAAAAATTAGTCTCTGTTTTACTAGGCGTTCCATTATGGGTATTTAACAGAAATTTGTGTCGTCGCACATACTTTAGGGAATAATGTACACAATGAAGCGTATTAAACATACCTTAGAAAAATTCTTCGTCGCACAAGCTCTAGGGGATACTGTACATACATGAAGATTATAAAGCATATCTTGGAGATTTTGTCCTCTGTAAATGTACATTTTACTTAGGGTTTCATGGATTCGAATTTACAACATTATCATTGAGAATCGAACATTTGGTCGCAGTGGTGTAGTGCATATGGTCACTGCGTTATAAAAGACGAGAACTATACATTTAAAACTCAATGACGACGCATGCCTCAATATTCTTGAAATCAGATTTATACGAAGCGACTGCATTCAAGCCGGTCCTACTTGTCCAAAACATTCGATTTCCGAAGGTTTAGAAAAAGGTGATTGCAACACGCTTTGTCTTTTTATACTATTACAAACAGAGTTTGTATTGTTAACCAAGCGCAAATGGTTAATAACACTAACTGTTACACTTCTGTTCAAAAGTGCATAATACATTGACTGCCTCATAATAAGTATTTCGTTGATATTTAAATATGAATAGTGATCGAAGGTCGAACAATTTCACGTGTGTTATTTCATTTCGTTTATTTCTTTGTTGCCATGTATACATGTTAAAATATATCACCAGTATGTGCAACTTTTTTCTTGTATGTACTTAACAATGGCAACAGATGACAATGACACAAATAAGCAGTTTAAGTGCTTTTGTTGCTGGAACTCACAGACCGGTTTATGAACTTCTTCAAGAAATAAAATGCGTAAACGAAGATATTTATTTTTTCTTTAAATGTATATGCCTCAGTGTACGATAGTAACTTGACATACCAAAGTTTTGTCAATACTAACTATAAGACATTGTTATGTATCACGACATACAAATATTGTGTTTTATTTGTTTTAAATTTGCTAACATAGATTAAAAAAATGTGATTATTATACGAATCTTAAATCTACATCTCATTTTCACATGTATGTCAAAATGCTTGCATTTAATATATATTTGACTAAGTTGACACTTTAAAGTGTTAAAGTTAAAGTATTCTTTATTCCATATTAACTTAGAGGACATCAGCACTTTGTTAATCCCAATAGTACATATCCATCCCATGGTGATTACATTTCTGTTAAAATAACTCCGCAAATACGACACTCTTGGTCGAAGACTTTCAAATATTCCAGAACCTAGCCAGCCATCATACAATTTCCAATAATGTTCCCCTGCACGCCGTTGATCTTGGCAAGGAATATCGGTTCAAAGTCGCCATATAAAACCAAACACAACGCAATGGGCTTTCCTCTTCACTGTCGTCGCTGAATACGCTTTCAGTAGTTGGCCCTTGAACGGCGTCAAAACTGATTTGTAATCAAATTGTTCTCGCTGTTACTAAATTCGTTAACAGCAGTGCGCTAAGGCGTAAAATTTGACTTTGTGCATGGCACATGAACAATTGTATTGGACATAAAAAAATCACCCGACAAGAGGATTCTACTTAACAGGATGTGAGAGAAGAACTTCAATAGTTGCCATATTACTGTTCACCAATACATTATTTTGTGTGCATACAGTGGATATTAAAATGTTTATGAAAAGCGACAGACGGTTTAGTATTTTGCACACTTTAATCGTTGGATAGTGGAGTGGTGCAGGTTGTTCATACCTCATAGGTATTTAATGTGACGAAATTAACTAAAATGCATACATATGTTTCATTGTATATCAACTTTAGCTCATTATATATTATATTTTGACTGTTTCGAAATAAGGAAAATCATCAGATATACCAAATAACAATATTGATACCAGTTATAGTACGTTGATAATGAAGATTAAGCCAAACACTACAACTTTTTTTTATTCAATCGACAAAATGCATTGTGATTATCGTGTCACAAACATTGGATCTTATTAAAGATTTTATGAAACATGAAATAATTAAATCGAAATTGAAGGGTCGATCAAAGAAATCTAGCTTGCCGCTAGAAGCGATGAGTACATGTAGCAATTATTGAAATCGATCGTTTACAGAAGGTGCCGTCCAATTAAATCGTTGACGCCGTACGTAAGTATGGCATTGTGAAGTTTACTTCTTTTGAATATTGTTATTGCTGCGTTATTTATTTGACATTCCGAAAGGTTTCAATTTGGTTGTTGTTTTCTTTTGTATTTGGAATTCACAGTTGTCAAACCAAATGAAAATTATTCTTTAATTTAATGAGTTTTTCCATGAATATTTTTGTTACTTCAAATGCTCGACTGATCGAAAAAAACAACACATCAACATCATTGGTCATACAGATGAAAAATGTTAGCAAGTCATTGTAAACATCCTTAAAACTAATGACCGAATTTAAACCGAAACTGGATAGTATGTATTTGATATATTAAATTAAAAAGAATAACTTACTTTAAAACAAATACTCGCCTGGTTGTGAAAGGGGGCGATAACCGCTGAAAAATATATTCAATGACACCTATTTGTTTTCAGGTTATTCTAGAGTATATAACGAGTTTGAATATATTCACTCTAAAGAGAGTCACATATAACGACACAATAAAAACCCATATTCTATAAGAACCATGAGTCATGATGCCTTTGGTGCTGGTTGTGAAGAAATCGAGGTAATATTTTTATTCATTTACAAAAATAATTAAGACATGTCGATTCATCTATAATAACAGTTATTGGCAGTCTGACGTTCATATGTGTACTTTAAAGAAGAATACCAAGCACGTTCTTGAATCCGATTCGTATTGTGCGACATACAATGAAATATTTGCTTTGGATGAAATAACTGGAAAAACAAATGTTTGTCATATGCAAAAATAATTGTCAACAAACTCTATCTCTGTGTGTAAGTGCGGGAATAAAATATTATTTTTTTAAGACACACATATTGAGATGTCAACTGCAGTGTAAATTCATATTAAAATGTCATTATTTGATATGATATTGCAACCCATGCGAAAGACAAAACAATCTTACTGGACATGAGGCCCGATAACTTAAAAACTTTAACGGACCTCACCAGATTTTACCGGACCTCGTCCTTCTTTAACCAAACAATGGACAATACCTTTTGTAAAGATTATTTTTATTATTATGACATTTGCAATGTTAACCAATTCTAAATGCAATACAATTAAAACCTTATTTAAGCCCGTTCTATGAAAACATATGGTAAAACTTTCAGTTAAAACTGAAGAAAGCTTAGTGATTTTTTTAGAATACATTAGAGGTAATTTTAAACAGCAATATAAAACACTAGGCCTAGTACTCGCAGAGGGAGGTCGTGACGATCAAGATGTCGACCCTCGTCCCGAAACAGATATGTTTCGCCGTTTTATACCCTTTATAACTTTTATTCAATTTGTAATGCCACTCATTTTCCAGCCATATCACTAAGAAAGTGATTATTGTTTATTTCGTATTAATATTCGCTTTATATCTCGACTTAACTCGTTACGAATTTTCTGAGCGGGAGCTGTTATTTTGTTATACCGCTAAGAAATTTCGTAGAGTGTGTTACGTCACCAGCAAAGATAGCCAGATCGCCTGGTTGGTAAAATCCGTTTTATTCTTAAGTTAAATAATCGAAGTAAAATAAACATTAACCAGTCCATATTTTTTTTTACATATTCCTAGTTTCGTGTTCATGTTTAGCCAAAATTTAACATATTGTGGCGTTTTTTTTTGTCGAACACGAGATCAGACAATTTCGGAAATATTATCGGATCTTAGCAAATTTTGTCCGAGGTCCGACGTCTTTCGCATTGGTTGATATTGCAACCAGTGCTGTCACTGTAAGTACCGAAGTATCATGATCTTGACCTTCACAGTGGGGGAAAGCAAGCACGTTTTACTTATGTGTTGAAGAACAAAAAAATCTAAAGTACTCTATTGATATATGAATTTGCATTACAAATAAGAATAAACTTATGGCAGTTCTTTGCACAAATATAAACAAAAGACGGAGACTTAAGAAATACATGTATACACCCCACCTTTCCCCAAAGTCTTCTAGTATTGTATGAAGATTCATTTAAATCACTTTAACACTTTTTGAGTTATGATCTGGAAAATAAAATAATTCTGTTAATGTGTGCTCTTGACATAAAATAAAGCAAGGGAAAAAAATAAAATACACCGAAGAGAGAATTATTATTATAGCACTCTGGAATTTATCACAATGTTTTTTTAGATTTATGAAGTTTCATGTTAATATTTTAAAACTGTAATGGAATTATACAGAGCAAAAGAAAAATAGCAAAGGCAAGATTATTCAATCCAAAGAGTCGGTCAAGTACCTGGGTGCAACTATTGACCAAAGTTTGTCATTTGAATCCATGGCATTGTTAGTTATACAAAACGTCAATTCTAAAATTAAGTTTTTCTACAGAAAGAGAGTATTCCTCACCTTCCATACTAAGAAATGGCTATCTACGGCCATTGCCCAATGTCATTTTGAGTATGCTTCGGTTGTATGGTTTCATTCTACCACTCAAGCTATCCAGAACAAGTTACAGGTCACGCAGAACAAACTTATTCGATAAGTTTTGAACCTAGATATACGAGCTGCTCATGTTGGTAAAGAGCAATTTGCCCTGTTGAATTTGTTACCTGTGGCTAGTAGAGTTGAATTAAAAACCATTTGTCATGTTTTTAATATCAAAACTAATTCTGCTCCATCATACATGAACGATTTTTTTTCCTTTTCTGTTCATAATCACAAAGCTAGGTTCATAGCCAAGGCTGTTAACTGTACAGACCCTGTAAAATGTAACGAGAATCCCTTTTACTTTATTGAGTGTAGCCGTTACTCCGTCCCTTAATTAAAAGGGTTTGGTAAAAGGTCATTTGACTACAGGGGATGCACTTTGTGGAATTTCTTGCCACAGAATATTAGAGACTCTGTAACATATGATAACTTAAAGTCCAGTGCTAAGGAACATCTTATTAGTCTACTTGATTCTTAACCATATTTTTTCTTATTTCCTCATTTTAAATATTTTTTTTGTCTGTAAGTTGCTCAGATTGATTGTTAATTTTAAGATGTGACTTAATTTTTACAAGCTTTAAAAACTAAATACATGTCGTTCTTAGCATTGTTTTAGAATAGTTAAAGGTACTTAGTTTAAATATTTTAAAACTGAATAATTTCTAACTAGGTGCAACTAAGATGTTTTGTGTTATTTACAGTTGTCTTTCGTAAAGGTGACATGTTGAAGGTGCTCAAATCTGTGGTAAATCTGTGATATATACACTTCTATCTAATTATGTCTTCCTATGTCACACAACACTATATCTCAAGGACCACAATGGAAATAAGTGTTTTTAAACGCTTTTTTGTGTCATCCTTGATATATAATGATTGGTGTCATTGCTTCACTTATGCATTTGTTAATTCATGCATGTTTCTTTCTTACTTAAGTTCATGTGTGTGTTATACGTGTATTGCCATGAATACTGACATTGTATATTGAAATCAATCAATCAATCAATCAATCAATCAATCAATCAATCAATCAATTAATCAATCAACCAATAACTCTGTAAATATTGAAGACAAAATTATAATACTTTTACTCTGCCTATTCTCTCAAAAGTTAACAAGATACTAAGTTTAAATTTGAATCGTTTAATATTTCAAATAAACAAAGAATATTAATTCCAAAATTCTTTAGACAGTACTTTGGTCTACGTACTGAATTTGCTCTTTTTATATAAATGAAGTGTTATTTAATTCCCATCACAAGTATTTAATTTTGCTTTTGCTTGGCGCATGAAAAAATAAGACTACTACAGAGGTATCAAGCTACGCTTTGCAGTGGGAGAACAGACAACAGCATGGCAAAGCTAAGAGAAAGGCATTGTCACAGGATGCACAATCTCTGTAGTCCTGTTTGTGATGGGTATGAATCTCATCATCAATGCGGCGAAGAGAGAGACACGTGGTCCAAAAGCAGCAACAGGAATCTACCTACCTCCAGCTAAGATATTCATGGATGACCACACTCTGACAACGAAGATCCACATACAAGCAAGGTGGATGCTTTCGGCCCTAAAAGAGGCAGCGACTTGGTCCAGAATGAGGTTCAAACCCAGGAAGTCCAGAGCACTTGTTATCAGGAATGGCCAGCCTACCAAGAAATTAAGTCTGACAGTGCAAGGTGAGGACATACCATCGATAATGGACAGCCCCATTAAATGCCTTGGGAAGTGGTATAATGCTACACTCCAAGATGGGAACAACATCAAGCGCATCAAGAACCAGCTCACTGAAGGGCTGAAGCAGATTGACAAAAGCGGACTACCTGGCAAATGCAAGGCCTGGTTATTCCAGAATGGACCAAGACTGATGTGGCCACAGATGCTTTATGAGGTGGCAATAACAGCGGTGGAAGGACTGGAGAGAACCATTAGTAGACATTTGCGAAAGTGGCTTGGCGTACCACCCAGCTTCAGCAACATTGGGCTCTACGGACGATCAAATCAACTACAGCTCCCACTCAGTTCGTTGGTGGAGGAGTACAAGGTGGCCAAGGCCAGACTTGTCATGACGCTGAAGGATTCAAGGGATGACATGGTCCGAGGAGCAGGTGTTGAGACCAGGACTGGAAGAAAGTGGTCTGCTAGCCAAGCCGTAGCGCAAGCCGAGAGCCGCCTGCGACACAAAGACATTGTGGGAACAACGGCAGTGGGAACACAAGGTCTGGGCTCTGCGGAGTCGAGGAGCTGGAAGAAGGCGGACAGTAGGACAAGGAGGGAGATGGTCCAGGCAGAGGTGCGTCTGGCCGAAGAAGAAGATCGAGGCATAAGGGCAGTAGCAATGGGGTGCCAGGGTGCTTGGACGAAGTGGCAGACTACAGGAAAGAAGATGACCTGGGCGGATATCTGGCGCAGCGAACCTCTACGCATTAGTTTCCTGCTCAGGTCAGTATACGACCTGCTACCTTCACCAGCAAACCTGCACAGATGGGGAAAACTGGACGACCCAACCTGCCCACTTTGCGGAAAGATAGGCACGCTAGAGCATACACTATCATCTTGCCAGAAAGCCCTTACACAAGGAAGATACAGGTGGAGACACGACAAGGTCCTCCAAGAACTGGCAGACATAGTGGAAAGGGAGAGGCGAAAGAAGAGGACTGTGAAGAAGACCGGGAAGATGCAGTTTGTTAAGGAAGGGGAAACCATCAAGAAGCAGCAGACGCCAGCAGCATCGATTCTAGATCGTGCGCAGTCATGGGAGATGGTGGTTGACCTGAAACGAAAGCTGGTCTTCCTAAGTGTTGTCCAGACAACACAACGCCCCGACATGGTGATCTGGTCGGCAGAGAACAAGTGTCTGGTGATGGTTGAACTCACAGTTCCTTGGGAGTCGCGCTGTGAAGAGGCGATGGAGAGGAAAACGGCCAAATATGCTGACCTGCAGAGGCAATGCAAGGAGAAGGGGTGGCACACTTGGCTATTCCCAGTGGAGGTCGGCGTCCGAGGCTTTCCGGCAAAGTCTCTCTGGAGACTTTTCACTGCACTTGGCCTGACAGGAAGAGACAGAAAGCGCGCAGTCAACAGACTTGGGGATGCAGCGGAGAGAGCATCAAGATGGCTTTGGCTAAGGAGAGAAGAGAGGAGCTGGCAGCCGACTACTGACACGTAGGGGACTGATCATCCCCTGCGGACCCACCACCAGGAGAATGTATCGAGATTAAAGGGTCGAAACATTCAGTGATCGGTGGCTCTCGACTGAGGATGTCAGTAGTCCAGCAGTTTAACGACTGTTTACATCTCATTCCACATCTGGTTTACCAGTGACTTCTAGGAAAGACTGGATGACAACCGAGAATAGATCGGTGACGCTGGAAAGACAGATGACCACCAGGAAAGCCTGGGAAGGGCACGACGGGTTGGCAGCCCGGAATGCAGTTCCTGCGAAGGAACAACCACAACATCAGCTACAGACTCACACACANCATCATCATCATCATCATCATCATCATCATCATCATCATCATCATCATCATCATCATCATCATCATCATCATCATCATCATCATCATCATCATCATCATCATCATCATCATCACCATCATCATCATCATCATCATCATCATCATCATCATCATCATCATCATCATCATCATCATCATCATCATCATCATCATCATCATCATTTTAATCATTATTATTTTCATGATCATCATCATCATCGTTGTCGTCGTCGTCGTCGTCGTCGTCAGATGATATTCTAAGGAAGAAACTGATTTCACATAACAGATTTTATGTCGAAGAAAATTATTCAGAAAGTACTCAGCCTATGTTAATTTCTCGTTACCGAATTTATTAATGTTTCAAATATTATTGAAAGATCAAAAATATAATAATGTGCGGCTTACATCTAATTGTAACTAACAAATATCTTTTTTTATTGCTTTTCCGGTGCCTGTTTACATTTTCAACGGATTTAGTTTAAAACTTGCGGGAATAATAAACGCCATGACATTAAAATAATCAAGCCATTATACAAATTCTGAGATTGGTATCGTTGGCATGTCATTTCATTAACTACAAAAACACAGAAACATGTTCCCTATAAACAAGATGAAAGCACAAAAAAATCCAACAATATCATCTTTGGTTAGGAAATAACTTAATTTATATTCAGAATAGATTTATCGAAACAGAGTCTTCAAAATTCTAAGAGCAAATTTGGGTAGAATCTAAACTTCGTAAAATTTGTATAGTACGTAACTCTCAAAGCTTACATTTAAAATATAATTGTTTCAAAGTTTCATATTAAATTATTTTCACGTTTAGCATTACCCCTTTTTTAGGATGAATATCACCACTGCAAGCGCGATATGAGACTTTATTTGACCATAACTGTTTTATCATTACTTACTGGTACAAATTGAAAACAAAACAAACACAACCTTGGTAGTGGTTAATAAAGTTAAAGTTTTTTTTTACAGTTCTATGATAAGTTAAACCGTTTGCACTAATAATTGAATTTCAACTTAATAAAACGCTGTAGACATGCGCTTCAGGAACATTAAGGCGACTTAGTGGATTACTAATTGATACTGTATTATAATACATACAATTGCTTCTCCGCATATTGATTTCTTTCGGTTAATTATCTAGCCATTAGAAAGGTTTTTTTCTCCAGATGTAATCTAATTATTTCCCTGGATTATATCTTAAAATACGTTTACAATACTAGCAAACACAAGAACATTAGTTACAATTCATGTTCGGTTTACCTATATTAAATATTAGAAACGTTCTATCGGAGTGGTCATCGTTCGGTTGTAATTCATTCAATAAATCCCACGTGAAATAAATGTTTCACATACATTTGACAATGAAAGAAATGCAACTTTGATTCATCAATGAACAACTTTACCGCAAACTTTTTTAAACAAGTAATATCTAAAGCACGAACGGTATTTTAGTGTTCAATTGTTTTAACGTCAGCCTTCAAACATATATGATATGCAAATGAGAATTTCCCATTTGTGCGTACAAGTACATATAACGTCGCTTTAACAATCGCCAGGAAATGAAATTATTTAGATATGTTTTTTTATGCATGTCAGTTGAAATCAAAACGCTCAAAATCATAACAACAAGTTTTAAGCTCAATCATGCTTTCGGAATACAATTTAAATTCTTGTTGTAGCCAATTTCAGACATAGTCCTTTAAGATAATTGCAAAAAAAATAATCAAAAAGAGATGTTGTCTTAACGTTTTAGTATTTTTTTGGTCTTAACACATATCTCATAGGCAGGATATATACTTTATCTTGATGTATTTTGTGATACACTTACATAAGTATTGCAAGCAAAAAAATATGAACGACAATAGTTCACTACTTTCTAGATAATGAGCATGTGGATGATGAATATTCCACAGCGAATTTCGCTTTTTAAGTATTTTTATTGTCACGTTTTAGTGAGACTTCATACATTTTTAACATTCGATGACATAGTTTCATATATTTTCAGAGCCACTTTTGACCCCGGTTGTGCATTAACCGGGAGTTTGTCATGGACACAACCTCTTCCGAGCTAGGTATAGTAACCAGGAACGCAAATAAACAGCTGCAGGACAATACAACTAGCAAGATGTCTAAAAGCAGACCGTTGTATAATAACGATGCCGACAGAATCACCTTCGCAACGGCAACGGCCTTGTACGTAGTGCCAGTGTTGGTGGTTATTGGAACCATCGGTAATGTTTTGATTCTGCTTACTGTCCGACAGCGTAACCTGAAGAACTGGTCCATTTGCTTCTACCTGTCCGCGTATGCCGTTGGCAATCTGATCATACTGGTACCCATGATTGGAACTGAATGGTTGTGCGGTGTAACAGGACTGACGTATTTCACCGAGCTTAGCGATTTCACATGCAAACTTTGGCAGTTTGCCATGAGCGTCACTGTATATTCTGGAATTTGGTTTGTGTTTGCCATGCTTGTAGATCAGTATATTACACTATGCCTTCCGCATAAAGCGCAGTCGATGTGCACAATATTTATGGCGAAGTTTGCTGTAGTCATCATAATAATCGGTTTAACGGTTGTGAGTGTCCATGCCATATGGACGTTTGAACTCTTCCAAAATGGATGCTATATTGTTCACACTCCAAATGATCTTCTAACCCTAATTTGGCCTTGGGTGTCTCTGAGTTTCAACTGCTTGCTACCACTTGTACTTTTGTGTATTTTTATCATCCTAGTTGTGTACGGAACGCTTACGAAATCCACCTGGAAGAAAACGCCCAGTAACTACCAAGTGCCAGTCGACATCACTATTATGACGATTGCATTGTCAATCTTCTTCGTCGTCTTTGTGACACCAACCACGGTGATCACTGTAATTAAAACTAATATGCCCAGGGCTTGGCTGCACGACAAAGAGATTTATCACACGATTGTAAATATCGTTGTGGTAATAGGCGACATTCTATCATACTTCAACCCAACGTTTTCTTTCTTTATCTGTTTTGCATTTTCGTCAACGTTTCGACAAGAGCTTAAGGAGCGCATGCGGGGCTTATTTTGCGAAAGCGGGGCGCGAGTGTACGAAATGCAAATCAACTCATCAGCTGGTAGCGCCGCCAATGATCCGGAAAACTGTTCAGAAACTACGCCATTATGAGAAGACATCAAACGTTTTAGCGTCTTCAAAGGCGAAAAACTTAATTATTGTTTTTTCAACATTTTAAATATTTTCATTTGGCTTATTTTTTTATTGTCTTGCTGTTATTGCGTCTTAAATCGTGTTACCAATGTTTATTTTTCATTGAAGACGTCTGCATTTCAGTTATTTAATTCTATTTTGTTAAATTTCTCTATAAATATTGTTAAATGTTGAAAAAAAATCTATAAATACATCAACCTAACGAATACTCGTGTTTACCATGTACGAAATGAAGGGTTTTATTGTGCCAAAATTCACATAATTATAAAAAACAACAACAAAGAACACACTATTATAGTTTTTTTTTACTTACAAAGTTTTCATTACTACCAATTACCATGATAGAAATGCTTTAATCTATATATTGACACTGTGCTTAAAAGCCTAGTTTAACCCTACTATAAAACCCCCCACCACAAAGAATTATTCTTCACAGTGTACACTTTGAGATTTTTCTCACGCAACACTTTTGAAACTTTAATAACTCAGTTATGAGTAAAGATTTTAATATAAAAATTTAAATGCTATCATTCCACTACATTCTGAGCAAGTTCAAGATAAAACCGTTCATCCGTGACTATTGGACGCTTAAGCACATGGGGTATGTATGGTTTCATCTTTTTGCACGTGGAAATTGTGAAACGCTCTATTATTCTAAATTTATTTTAATTTCATGATTTAAGGAGGGTTCTTTCACCAGGAAAACATATAATAAATTTAAAAAAATGTATGGCTCATGTGAACATTCATACACATGTTGTAATTTCGTGCATAACATTAAGTGACATATATGTAGGACATATAAAACAATTTAACAAGGACTGACGCATTTCATGAAATATAATTAAATTATAATGTATATATATATATATATAGTCAATTAAAATCTTCACCTACGACTGGTGTGTTTAAAAAACAGTAAGTTTGCTCGGCTTAATTAAATAAATATGACAAGCCTATTAAGAGGGACTTTGTTAGAATTAGTAATGTCATCCTCGGAATTTTTCCTCGGTTCACATCGCTATCATCAGAATGCAATATTAACTATACACTTCAACTGCGTATGTAATATAAGAGGATATATTCATTTTCACCTCCTTAAAAACCAAAAAACCAATAACAAGCACTTGATTGGCATCCGTCGAAGAGGTAATGATTCCCATAAAAAAGGGCGCCCTGTGGAAAATATCTGCATTGAATGTTCACCCTCCTGAACTTCTTATGATCCCTGCGAGACAACATGTAAATCTTCAATATTTTCCTTTACTCGTCAGTTTTAACTAATCACTAGTTTTTTTGCGATGGCCATAAAGCGTATAACTACATTGATTGCATGTTAGGCCGCCCATTTCCTCGAGAATGGCACGCTGTTTCAGTGATTGGTATTCAAATAATGTCTTTGAATCAATCTCAAGAAAGAATAAACGCCGTGTTTGTTCGTTTCTGCCATATTTCAAAGCTTCAAGAAAATAAGACAACACAACATTGCTGTAGTACACATTGAACGAGATTCTGCATGTTGGTACCCTATTTCAGTTGTGAATACAACATTTTAAAGTATAGAATACACATAGAGGTAGTCTATTAGTTGGAAGAAAGTCGAGAACCACATTATCACGCGGGTGGCTAAAATGTCGTAAATGACCGTCTTAAACGAGCAGATACGTATATTTGCTGAAATTAACGGTGTCTTTAATGCATAGAATGTTGACACATATCAGACACTGTTGTAAAATCCCTTATACGCTTGTACGATGGTTTTAATGTATTTATGTATAGGCATTTAATAAACAGATTATTACCATATACTCTGGGACAGAAATGCACATGAAATGAGAACACATGTATTCGAAATCAACATTGCATGAATATCCATATCAAATGCGTGTCACGGTCGCTGCATTTAATGTATGTAAACACTTTATAATCCTTTTCCACAATACTATTACGTATAAAATGATCATTTTTTCGACAAGTAGAGGTGCAAGAAACATTTAATGCTACGAGTAGTCTATTTTATGATGATTTACTATGATTGACAGTAACATGACATATTTTAAAATATTATTTCATGTAAAAATGAAGTTAAACAAGTATTAAAACTAGTGCGAAAAAGTGTTAGGAATTTTTTCCCCCAATAATTTGCAATATTTTATCGCATAAAATAAATAATGTTTACAAACATACTTCTTTGGAAAGATAAAACACATAGATGCAAAAAGCAGCGTCTGAATGTCTGCTTCAGTACTTGTATCATAATAACGCATTCCGGGAATACGTTTTATAGTTTTTTCTATTCGCTCTTATTTTATGGGTTACCTCATAAATATTATATTGTTAACAAAGCAACGTGAAAACAACATATACTGCCGATTCTGTTCCGACGACAAGACGATACCAACGTCATTATTCGGTGAACAGAGCTGAAATAACCGGCAGCATGTTGCCCATTTCTGTTTGGATATTGGTGACAACAGCAACAAGGCCGAATCACATTCGAGTATTACTTTTGATACTAAACGGCGATTATGATGGAGCTGATTTTACTAATTAATTCAATAGTGATAAGTAACCTTCAAATAAATTCAAAATATAATACCTGCCGATTTACATGAAGATATTTTGATATTTTATAATGAGAAACGAAACAAAATTTAACAGGCCACTGAAGACACTTCGATATCAGCACCAAACAGAGCTTCCATAACTGGCAGTACGTCACCAATATGGGTGTAACTGACTTCACCCCAAAAACAAAAGGATAGTAACGACGATTATACTGGCGTCGATATACAGTTTTCCTTCGGCGTTATTGCAATATATGAAATATATGAAATACAAACACACAGCGAACGACGGCATGCGATTTTGCTACTGTATTATAAGTAACGTAGGATATTTTTATACTACCGACAACGAATTCTTCTTTATTCTAAGTCCCACGCAATCCTTGTTTTTGAATATAATGAAACGCATTGGCATTTTCAATAATAGTTTTACGTTTGACCCGTGTATAAAAATCTTAGCACTTGCTCTTAAAACAAGCTCTTATTATTTACTTTATTAATTATATATAGGATCTTGCATGAGTGGTCGTTTTGTATTGAATTTATTAAACGAGTCGTCTTAATGAAGATAAAAACGAGGCTTGCCGAGTTTTTTTCTTCATTTAGATGATGAGTTTAATAAATTCAATACAAAACGACCACTAATGCAAGATTCTATTTATAACATGACCAACAAAATGCTTTAAAACACACATGTATTCCTCTCCGTGCCATATAGAGGAAAGGTCGATATCTATAACGAAGCAGCAATGCGGTCATTGTGGGTAAGCAAGTTGCGGTTGTAAATGCCTTGTCTTTGACAGCGCGTATGAATATCTTTTAAGTGATTCGGCTAATTTGCATAGTTATATAACTAGTGAAATAACACCCGTGTAATAAACAAAATTGAGCATTACGTTATTTCACTCCTGGAGCGTAAGTCATGTTATAAGAATAATTACATTCAAGCAAAAGAAGAGAAATTAACAAATAACATATTTAATCATCTCACAGCTTTGACGAATTTGGTTATGTGAAGGTTTAAATTTTGCTTTGTATTGAAATATGAAAATTGATTGGTGAAAGACAAAGACAAAAAATGATTTTGAAAATGTAAAAAAAACGAAATATTTTAAATCAACAACATCGGTCTTGCAGTGTCACCTACTTCACTTACATTATCAAATGCGTGTAGTGTATGTCAATACATTTGGTAACCAAAAACTTTATGGCAATATCACAATTGCTATAATTAAGATACAAAGATTCTCACATTACGATTTTTTTTAATATATTAATGTATTTCCTGTCTAGAAACTGCAAACCACAGCTACATTCACATTTGGAGGTACGATATTGCTCGCATCTCACCATAATATCCACCAGATGTATATTACTGATCTGCGGAATCGCACCTTTCCTTTCATTTTGCACACACGACAATCTTGCCATCGATTAGGATTTGAAACGTAATGTACCACAATACGTATATGGCTGTTTTATAGAAATTATTTTGGGAAAATATATGCTTGTTATATATAACAATCCATAAACGAAACAAATCGCTGATACTTCTTTGTCTATTTTTTATGTTTAATATAGAATTTGAATTACGGAGTCCATAATATCCTCTTTAATAAATATTGATTGGGTCTTGCCTGACACGACTGTCGCAATAGAAATGACAGATCCGTAACGAATTTCTGACACTGTATAGATTCGAATAAGAATTCTTTATTTTCTATTCTCTTGGAATATTTTTAATCGTAACAATGCGCTTGAAATCTTTTCTAATCGTATTCTAACATCGATTATAGGTGACCAAACACGCCACGTTCTGTTTAGATTGGTTGCGATCTCGAGAATATGTGAAGTCAATAATCAATCGGACTGTTTGTATATTATTCTTGTCCATCTGTGGCTCTAATCATGCAACATCGAAACAATAATTAAATCGTACAGTAATGTAGTGGATTTATTCAACGTACGGGATACCGCATAGAAAAAAAAACGTTGTTATATTGGGAACCCGTTCGTGTTGATCGTTTTAGATCCAGACCCAGTCGTGAACTCGTTCGATAAATCCCCAACGAACTGTGTGTGATCGTATTTCAACTAGAGTTCTGTATGTGATCATACTACGTGAAATTGACAAATTGTTCACATTTCCCAACCGAGCGAATAACAGCGTATCATACCGGACAGACATAAATAGCATTCTATAGAATGATGTCTGAAATGTCAGAAAGACCACAATCAGGTGGCCAATCTGCCATGTTTGTGACGGATCGCGCGACAGTAAGGTGCGTGCATAATCAAAGAGCTCAATAATATATCTCAAAAAAGTAACAAACTTGTCAAAAAGATTGTTATTTGATTTCTTACATCATACGTTGCAAATGACACTCTGGGCAATCCGAACTATCATTTTCATCAAACACTATGCATTTACGGTTATTTTGTTGGTTTGAGATAATTAATATGCAATAAATTAAGACGGGTAGATTATCATTTTTATTTAATTATATTACTGTAATACATGTATTTCGACCCAGTTATGCCCCATGCCATAATAGTGCTTCATACAACACACGGAAAATAAATATTGTATATTTTGAATAATGGAGCCTATATGCGGATCGTAAGAACAACCACAGTACTGCAAACAAACATATAATGTCAATCGATTAGTTATGTTAGCATGGTTCTATTTTAGATAAATGATTAGCTTTATTTTATTGTGCATTACCTTTTGACATGCTCTCAAGTTTTTTGGATTCGCAAAATATATGAAAGATAAGTTGATTAAAAATTCGTCAAATAAACTTTCCTCGACCTGCATTTTCATAAGTGAAATCCACTAAACGCTTATAGACCGCGATAACTATATTATGGAAAAGCTAATGAGCGATGCATTGAAAGACTCTCATTAATCATGTTAACATAAGCTCAATTCGATGATATTAATACCGTGCATTTCAAAGAAATGAGAATACAATGCCACGGTGTGCATTGTCAAACAACGTCATTAAAGTGCACTTATGCATAATTGAGTATATGTTCTACGGTGATTATTACATCAATGCACAAGTGCGTTAGAGGCGCCGATGTTATGTGTCGTTATCAATATTTGATAATAATAGACAGATGCAGAAGCATTGACATTTATATTTTTCAACACTAATTCATTTTATTTCGTGTTATTGTTCGAATAATAACATTGACCATATTGCGATTTGTAAATAAGATTGCACTTGTAATTTACCATGTACATGTTCAGTTAAGGCTGAATGTATTGCTTCGTAAATTAAGAACCTTCTATACTGCAAGAGAAACATGAGCGAAAATAAATTACGTCAATTTCGCACAAGCAGTATTTTCTTTAAGTTCCAAAGCTGCGCAACAAAGAATGTTAACGTTGTCATTATATCGATTTAATGTTTGTTGTTCCTCTTATCACACGTACACGGTTCGTAATTCAGTTATTAAAATTATAATTATTTTTCATTCGTCTCCTCTTTTCCTATGCTTGAAATGAATTTGCGATGTTGAGAATATGTGTTTTTTTCCATCTTACATTAACTCAACTGTTTGGAGTTTCTGAAGGCTAGTTAGGTCAATATGTAGCAATGTATCTGGTAATTTGCGACCGGAATGAATGAAACACCTCGTTAAGGCTCGAAGTTGTCATTCCAATGCATAATTATGTAGCAACAGCCAGACGTCTCGTGTTTTTGTTTTTTAACACGCATCACCAGTTTTTATTACAAAAATGTTAATACGTGAAGTAAATTGGAACTAAATAAATGTCCATTTATTGCATCATAATAAGAAAAAGGAAGCCACTTGGACACGAGCATCCCCGCTATATCTTCGAAGAAACCATTTGTGCCAAACTTGGCAGAATCCCGTTAAATGAACTCCTGATCGCTTTTCATACTTTCACGATTTGCACTGTCGCAAAGGAAAAAAAATCGTTTACTTTTGAATATATTGTATTCGACATAGAATTGTTGTTGGTTACATGGGCCATATGATTGTGCAAGATTGGCCCATTGTTACTAATAACATCAAATAGTATGTGTAAACAAGGGAGTTTTGAGAATATCTGTTGCAATTCTGAATCACTAAAGAACACATCTCGTGAATAAAAGCCATGTATTTGAAAGTCTAAGGAGCAGGATTTATCTATTCTCCACACTTTTAACATCGAAACAGAATTGTCGGCTAAGACTCATGTCATAAACCTCTCAGACATATAAATAGTAAGAGTTATTGTTATCACATATTCAGTACAAACTGCAAATCAACAACAACAACAACAACAACAACAACAACATTTATTCAGCAATAAAGCTTATACAAGCTCATAACCTACATTATATGTGCATTATACAATTTATAGTAATGGTAGAAGATAGAAGTTGGACAATAGTGCTATGAACTGGTTAACATGGTAGATTTTGAAGGGAATAAATAATTGCATCTAATATTGCAACTGCACATCTTATATTTACTAATTGACTTACAAGACATACTCACATAAGAATTTACAGTCTGGTGAAGAACATATTGATACCGATGTTTCAAACAGATATTATTTACGTAGAATATTTAAAAAAAATGATTTAAAATAAATTATTGACTTGGAACTTTATTTGAGATTACATTAATAAGTTTGTATCAATTCTATCATATTATATAAATAAATATGCGTAAAAAAAGTTATCTTTCCTAACATGCATATGTATCAATTTTACAGTTATAAAACTAAATATATCTAAGTTATTTCATTACATACATACATGCATGTGAATATTCAGCATGCATATATACAATTTTATATGAATATTTACAAATCATGGAATTTCAAGATGAACCCACATGAGATTGCATATACATATTTTGTTAATTCTATCGATAAATATGCGTGACTTAAGTTAACTTAAACACAGTCCTAACATGCATTTGTAGCAATTTAACAGTTATGAAACTAAATATATCTAAGTTTTATCATTACATACATACATGTATGTGAATATACAGCGTACATATATACAACTTTATATGAATATTTACAAAAAATGGCAATTTAAGATGAACCCACATCTATGTAATTAAACCATCATAAATGCGGTCTTATATTTGGTATCATTTATTTGTTGTACAAACCTCGGGATAGAATAAAAAAGGTAACAAATAAAGAAAAAAATAGCACCAACTAAAATTTGTATACGATCATCTTCGGTTTGTATCTTCATAACTATTGAAAATCGATGATTACGTTTAATTTTACAACTAAATACAGTTAACGTTACGATTACTCGTTTATTACCGGTTAAATATTAAAATTTCGAGTCGAGATGCTGCCTTAAGCTATTTGCTTGGTAGATGAATTTCGCAGCAATTATCATTTCAGTTTTACTTTCGCTGGAAATTAATTTTGCAAATTTACTAATTGTTGGCCATTTGCAATAATGCGGCTTTAAATATTTTTTTCGTAGGTGTGCATATATTGGACATACTAGTAGGAAATGGTATTCATTTTCTATTGCGATCATATTGCAAAATTTACATTTGCGATTTTCGCGTTCGATATTATGATACCGACTTCTTTCTATTTCAAGATTATTTGATGATAAGCGGAACTTACTAAGTGCGATCCTATATTTGGGTTCATTTACTTGATCTAAATATGATTCAATCGTAAAATGGTGTTTAAATAGGTAATACGATGAAAGACGTGGGGAATTAGCCACTTCGCCATGCCATGTTTGTGTATAAATGTCTAATGTCATTTGTTTACAACATTGTTACTGTACTTCAGTAATGTTTTGGTTGACCCATAGTTCAGACATTCCAATGTTTTCTAAAATGTTTTTCACGTGCCAAGCCCAGTTTTGATTGCCGTTTTTGTAGCGCTACTTGGGAGGTAGCAAAAAAAATGTGGTCGTCAGCGTACAATATCAGAAAGAGTTTTAACTCGTTAATGGTGAATAAGTCCTCTATGTCCGTGTCAATGTTCTGTAGAATGTCATTTACGAACATCATAAACAACAAAGATGAGCTGGCGTCGCCTTGTTTCACTTCTTGTTGAATATTTATAGCGTCTGGAAATGTTTGATTAAACTTTATTTTTGATTTAACAACACTCTTCATGGCTCTTAAGGCATTTACCATTTTGGAGCTTATATTTTCTGTCATTAATTTTTGCCATAGTAGTGAATGATTGATTTCATCATAACATTATCATATCATTATCATTGTTGATAATCAATAAAATAATCTGCACTACAATACTGTTCCAAACAATACTGTACAATTCAATACTGTCAAACAGTACGAATGAAAGAAATAATTTGTGTATACCAAATTATTGTGCTTTTTTATTTTGCAGTTGGCATGTTGCCTTACAAAAGCGCTATAGTCTGTTAAATATGTATTGTGTGCAAATTGCTGAATATCTATATTAAAGCGGGACTGTACGATTTTTACATTTGTTAAATTTTAGTATATTGATTAAATTATGTTACGATGACTCAAAATAGGCAATAAAAATTATACTTTGAAGACGAATTTCATAAAATGCAGCAAAGACAAGTTAGCGCTGGTTAAAGCCGATGCCGACACTTTTACTCGTATTTGTAAGGAAACAAAATTGTGTCTTTGTGTCGTATGAACGAATCTGCACTAAAACTAAATTTAGATTCACATTGTACATGTTTTATATATATGCTGGCTTATTTGACTTCCAGTCATTTAAGCTTTCAGATTTAAATATCTGGCTTATTTCGCATTTTTCGAAACATGTTCTTCTTGACTTTTATTTTAATTTATATTGAAATATATGTATACTAATTTTTAACACATTTTAAAAAAATTCATAAATATTTGACAAAATCGTACAGTCCCGCTTTAATGTTTTCTTCTATATTTAACATTATTTCATGTTTTTTCCCCTGTTCGCTTCGTAATAATAAGCTTAAATACAATTAAGTAGATCTGATTGTAAGATTAACGAGAATATGAGTTATATATAAATGAGTTTTACCTTGTTGTTATAGATTTTTAATGTAAGACTATTATTATCAGATAGAATGTTGAAAATCAAACCCTTTCTCATCCTGAATGAACCAACCAATTTTCACAACTGTACGCATTAAAAAGATTATTTAAGTAATACTGCTCTTTGAATGCTTAACTATTAATTACTGTGATCAAAGCTATCTTGGTCATGTAATTTAAGTGGGTGTTGACTGAGACATTACTGGTGCATTTAATCAAAAGTATTTGTCTCGGCAACAAAAGGTCTATGCAATGCCAAAAAGGGCGTGTGTAAGTAAAATTCAATATGGTATAAACTGACAACGATTGTCAAATCTTGTATAGGAGATGCCTTTAAACAAAAATAAACCACAGCTTGAAATTTTGCAAAAAAATATGTGTATAAATGATACTGGTTGTTTACTAATTTTACGTCATTGTCTTTTCCAACTTTATGTGATCAAATAACATTTAGCAATTATTCAGTCAAATACTTTAGAGCTAAAGAATATGTAGTCAATCAAGATGTCAAAATTTTATCTCACACAGTATGATGATGCAAATTACCACACAGAAAGGTGTGCCGCACTAATGTCAGTTTTTGTGTGTGTCGTGACATCATGATATATTTTTTTTTATGATTGTATTGCGTTAATGTTTCAAATCAAGTCAATTTCGGGATACATTTAATTGTATGTAAGGGTTAACCAAACAGTTACTAAGTACTTTATAGTCCATTGACCGCGTGTTTTTTCCTAGATTGGTTCAGATTGAATAACTTCCTTTGTCAATAACCTTGTTTACACACATCTGTATAATTGTATGGCCTTCAATAGTCCACAAAGTTTTGATGTTAATCTAAGTTGTCATTCAGGACATTCAATGTTAACAAAGAAACAGAAAATACATACATGTATTCGCATACATCCAACAAAGCAATTTTTAGTACATGGCACATTTTTGCGAAAACATTCATAAGGCACAACGCAATAAGAGCTTTGGCGTCTCTCGTCTCGGTTTTAGATCCAGTCATTCACTATAAAGAAAGGCACTTTGCATCAAACGTCATCTCAGAACACGTGCATTGGTCCCCAACATCCCCAACATTTCTGAAAGATAACCATATCGCGATGCAATAAACTTGTTTATGCTATTGCATATGCAATTTTATATATTAACACGCCCTGTCGTCTATATACGGGCGTAGGAGAACGCACTTGTTTATGTGTAAAAATAAAGTTTTGCATTCAACAAGATGTTTTGTTAGTATAAACATATCGTTTTTCGTTGGTGTAATTTGCCAGATCCTTAAAATAATTGTTAAACGTTTCATGATGCACTGCACCATAACATTCAGTGTTTGTCATTTCATTGTTGTCCTAGAGATACATTTTCGTTGGCAAGGGAAACAATCATCGTCGTTAAAAAGGTGTGAATAAAACGGTGCAATAATCGACTGTAGTAATGCCGCATTTATTATACACTTTACTTATGTAAGAAAATGGCCACCAAAATGCACGATTATAAGTTATTAATTTGTATGTAGTGAAACAAAAGTCGGTGAATAAATATAACACTACCGATTCAAATTGTCCCGTCTTTGAATGTTGAAACACCTTATTTACCGTCTAACACGGGTGGGCGTGACTGGCGGGCGGGCGGGCGGAAAGAAACACCAAATATAGTAAACCCCCTTTAACTTGTTGCATGCGTATAACAAAAGTTTGTCTTGCAGGTCTATATAAGTGGGTTCTGAAAGCTTTTCTTTCCTATTTACTGTATGTATTATGTTTTAACATAAAATGTTTAATTGGCTATTAGTAATGCAATGATAATATCACGCTTGTGCAATGCCTTCTTTTATCTTTAGTTGATGTATTAAACATAATGAACATAATACCACTGTGCGTTTTAAAATAAAAACAAATATAAGTAGATTAGTCGCGGATATGCGTTATAACAGTGAAGTCTCCTGTTTTAAGGCGATATACACCAAGAAAGCATGTATTAATATGCATTTTTTTTTAAGTGCCATGCAATGTAATTTACCCATCAAATAATACTGCAATGAATAGGTGGATACTTTCAACCGAAGAGGCGTGTTTATGAAAGCTGCTGAGTCATGCGGACAATGAGGAATGCAGACGGACTCTGTGATTTTCAGGATCCATGTCTAAAAATAAATTTTACGTGTAAGATGCATGCCTGTAACGAATGTTGGAATCGATCATGAAACCTAAATCATTTTTGCAAAACAAAATCAAGAAGATTAGGTATAATTTTCTGTTGATTTCGTTAGATTTTACAGATGAGCGTGGAGATCACAAGTTGGAACTAAAATGAAGGCGGTCAAGGGGATGATCGCATGGCACGTGGATTAGGACGGTCAAGCAGGAACAAAGGTTATGGGCAGGAAATTCTACAGAATAAGCTCACGGAAAGCTTTGTGATACATTATCCCCCATATGTAGAGGAAACCATCCAACAACCAAGTCAAGAACATCGACATTCTAGGTTAAGGCATTGCATTGTAAACTAAAGATTAGCTTGAGTAAGTGCAAATTACACAATGTCAATCAAATAACAAATAATGCGTGTGTGTAGAATGGAAAAACTTTCAAATACTTGCGAGAAGCGAAGAAAGACAACACTAGTAACGTTGTCGTAAAATAAAGTAAATAACATGTTCTTCACATCATACGTTCTTAAACANACCTGGGGTTAAAATTAGACCAGTCATGAGGCTTACTTGTTAACCTTATATGTATATAGTGAAAACTTAAAAAACCTCTGAAACTGCAAGGTTTGGTGTTTGGCATGAGGAATCATATGGTCGTTCTGTACCAATTTTATTCAACACATGCCCTTGGGGTCAAAACTGGCCCGTGTAGGGGGTTAATTGTGACACTAATATATATATATATATATAAAGCTTTATAAGCTCTCTTTGCAGAACCTAGCATCGGTTATTTGACACACACGTGAATCGATGCTTCCTCAACTCCCAAAGTTGTCATTTAAGTGCATTATACGGTTGCAAGTGTCAGCCGTCTGGTGTCGTTCAAGTTCAAGGAATCGACAATAAATGGTCAATTGAGTGTTATTTCGGAAAAGCAACGCCCAAAAATTGTCATTTTCTTTTGATAGTCTATGTAGGACTGACAGATAGTCGCTGCTGTCCTGTATACAAACACATTTCATAAAAAATATATGTGCTATCACGATAACATAGTATGATTTTTTTTTACTATATGACCCATGCAAGCTTTTAGTTTCTATAACGTACCTATAACGTCCCAATGAATTTCGTTCTTTCATGTGTTCACGAATCGACATTTTAACATTGAAAACTATTAGTATTACCAACATTCTACATTTAATTCTATAAATCCGCTGTAAATAAAAATCCATAACGTATTTATATTACATTATTTGAGGCAAGCGACATGTTTGGTTTGATATTGGCACTGCTCGTGACACTTTACGATTGTAGTACATGTATGAGATATTCCAACTATGCTTTTTCACATCCCAAAGTGTACTATGTATCGTACTTAACGATACTAAACTGAACAAATAAACACATGATAAGAACTAATCCATTGGTAAGTAAAATGAAAACAAAATATAAAATAGTAAGAGCAGAAAAGCAGATTATTATTATAATAATCGTTTTTATTAATTAATAATAATAATAATATATTTGACAAAACTGATACAGGCCGATACAACATATTGGAAGTTATTGAAATAGTTGCGTAAATATTCAGGATGTGTGTCATTCATGAACATAGATTAAATAATATGGATAATCTCACTTTGTACTGTTATTGCCACGAAGTGATGAGAAGAAAAAGATCTTTACATTTATGGCCACAGTATGTTGCGTGCACAATAGGTTTTATTGTCGATATTAGAATTATAGATAGACTATTGGGAAATAAAATGACATCCGAAATTAACGCATTGCCTCTGATGTGAAGAAATTAGTTTATTTGAGATATATGGTAATATCTGTTTTCCTTTTGCATTGTGTAAATCACATATCTTGAACGAAGTTAAGTATTTAAGGCGCCAATCATTATATTTATTATATATCTATGAATATTCATAGAGCGATGCCAACAACAATAGCAAAAACTCTTATATTAGAATGGCAGACGCCACGATTCTTATTAATTCAGCAACTCGATATGCATATATATTACCAAAGTTATTTATGGTATGTTGTATTCACGACTTTTATAAGGATTCATTTACTATACATCAATTTACAGGACTTGGCATTTGTTTGAATTGTAAATATGCCATTACAAGGCTTTGGCCACAGTATGTTGCGTGCATGGCTTTTTGCATGGCGATGGTGCTCTTGGTGACGTTGGCGGTTCAAATCTTCAATATCAATGTATTCTATATATACATATAAAAGGCAGATCTTAAAGGAAAAAAATCAACAAGTTACTCCATTTGTTTAAAGCCTTAAAGGAACTTGTTAACATATGTTGGCAAGTTTTGAAATTTGTCAGTAAATGCTCTAAATTGATAAATCTTAACATCGGAACTAAAGAGCTCCAGTATAAAACAAGAATAACATTAAAGAAAGAAAAAAATAGTTATACACACCTCGGCTCGAACCAATGACCATTGGAGTAAAGGATTAGTGCTTAAACCACTCAACCGTCCGTCCTGCAATAGGTTGCCATGTATTTAATACTCAAAGCAATCCACGTATTGTCACAAAATATAACGATAAAACAGAACTCTCCAAATGATTTAATGGTTTTGCGGTTAAGTTACTGTCATGAGTGTAATTTCGCTCACGGATGTACATCAGTCATTTAATTTTTGATTCTGTGACAACAGTTGGAAAACTATCAGTTTGAAAAAATGTGAACAAATCCCTTTAGATAGTGAGATAAAGTTACAAACTTTTAATGACATGTTAATTTAATACTTATTTAAAGATAAAGTGTTTATGTTCCAGATTGCAAGGTAAATATAGGTATTATTTTATTGTGTGGTTTTGTTTGCACATGCTTATAATTGACACGCGAAAGTAAGTGTCAAATGTAACATGTAATCAGTCAATTTGAACCATTACATGAATATAAACATTCATAGTGTGTGTCTTGAAATCTGAAGACCATAACACGTTAGCTATGTGAGGCTGGTTGTATAATTAATTTCAAGATGAGGATGAGAATTATCTACATGTATACAAAGATCAATGTAAAGGAATACCAACAAAGGGATTTAGTATTACTGGTGAATTGTTGGTGTAATTATATTATTGGAAAATACTTTTTTTTTTAGAAAAAATAATACTTTTTTGCACACCATCCAGGTAAAATGATACGATTTTCAGTTAAACTATTGATTAAACGTTGGCGTATCATTTGCTTACGAAACTGGTAAAGACGGGAAAGGCTTCTTGGTCAATTGCATTCTTTCAAACCTTCTTTATCATCGCCGTTCCTTCACATATCTCTTCGTTGATCTAATTTACCATACATAAGAAATTCGAATGTGATTTTCAATAGCTGCCAATGGTTCACATGTAATTTAATGAACTTCAAGATGATGGGTTCTTTTGAAAATACCAAACACATGAATTAAAGTATATTCGAAAAAGGAAGTCTCTATTTGAAATTTTAAAAATATCCCGATAGCACTTGTAGATTATTGATCTGTTCAAGTTTGACAAAAAACACTCAACATGTATGACATAATTTGGCACAGAAGCTTTTTGTTTTATTTTTAATAAAGGGCAATAACACCTTTATAGTAAAATACTCGCAAAACATAGACAATATGCACTGTAGCACTTTAAGATAAATGTTTTGTCAACGTTTGACGAAATATTAGAAGGAGTCTGCATTTTGTCTACACGTCGAAACTGTTGTATCTGGATTTAAATAAAGATTTAAATAAAGACGGACGCATAGACTATACTGTTTTTAGTGATTGTTCTAAAAACGTGTTAATATAAAAGTAAATAAGATTTAGGAAAAAATGGCAAAAAATAAATGGAAAGTAAAGAAGAATATAAATGCATGAATTTTTAAAAATAACGTTGGGCATTGATATAGGATTGCATTACTTTCATGTATGTGTATGAGATTGGAATTTTAATCTTTGGCAATACAAAGAAGAAATAGTTTTTATGTTTTTATATCCATTTAAAAGTAAGTAGAACTATGAAATAAATCGAATGAATAGCTGCAGCGTCTTTAGCTTTCCTCAAAGGTATTGACATATTTATTCGATGGCAGCAGAAAGTCCATGCTACTAATTTTATTTAAAGAGTTGTAGTTTTTATAAAATACTTCTGCCAGACGCCAGCTATTGTGAAAATAGAAATTAAATAATAAACATTTATTTTATTTTTGAACATTCTACAAATGTTCTCGCATTTATTTTTGTAAAATATGTACAGAGATATGGTGCTAACAAGACATAGGGCTCGTTAAACAAATAAACATTTACTCATAAGCAGAATGTTTATAAATACTGATGAACAACGTTATTCAGAAAACAGCGATTTGTTATACTGTTTGGCTCGTCAAGAGGAGTGATGGCGACACTCATTCAAGTAACAAAGTTAGTAAGAGTATTTACAAAATAGAGGCTAAAGTAGCAAGCCTAGAATATTCTCTGTTACACATTACTCATGAGTAGAAATGCTCTGAATAACAGATTTGCAAAAAAACAAACTGATATGTATCAAAAGGGTCCAACAAACATAATCATATAGTTAGAGCGTACAGTAAGTGTAATAGTTACAGTGATACATTATCTGACCCATATGCTTTACAATCTCATTTCCCAAGGCATATAATCAGGCGAAATAAATACAGTTCCAAAGTATATACCTCAACTGGAAAAGAATCTTGAAATGTATTCTTAAACAGCTGTGTTTAAGGTTAACTGAATGCTATATCAAAATATCTATCACTCCGTTAATAGCTTTCATGCCTGTTTAAGTTAGATCAAATTGAGACAATTAAAACATTTTGGGTAAAAATTTGTCAAAAAAATAAGAAAACAATTGTGGCATAAAAGTAAAAAGAGCAAACGAGTACGCGGCTGATAAGGAAATGTTATGTTTTATGAAAAAAATGCTCATGATAAACGGTAATAAGAAACACGACATAAACTTAAATTGATGCTAAGGCTCGTTTTCATGTTGAGGTCATATCAGAACCTGAACATTCGAATGGAATGTTTTTTTCAAATTGTATGTTTTCCCTTAACAATTAAAAAAAGCCAAATCGTGGCAGTATTAGACATACTTTATTCTACTATGTGTATATGTTGTTTCGTTTTGTGCCGTACTGTACCGTATTGGCAATTGGTTCCTTGCCATAAATAAAAGACCACAGAGGTGTGTATGATAAAACTGCAATACTGCTGCAGCTTCTGGAGTTTCACTTCTTCATATACATTTACAGATTCAGAATATAGTAATGGAGATTGTGACATTCCGAATATAAACAAAGTGAGTCCTTAAGCAGTACCAGTAGGAGAAAAGTGAGTGTTGCATTCACTGCTTAACAAACACATTGTCCAAAATCACAACAGATGCAAAACAAACAGATGTTAAAAAACACCAAGAGATCCAATGTCCGATGGTTGGTCTCATACACACAGTTTATGTCACAAACAGAGCGGCTAGCGATCGAAAACACTTTAATTGTCATGGCCAATCACACATAAACGTGTTTTTCCAATGCAATGAAATCAAGTAAGGACAGGCAAAATACATCAACATATAATACATATGGTTCGTGCAAAATATGTTTATTTGTGAATATTAAAAGAATGGTTTGAAAAATGGGAAAAATAAAAAACATCCAACTTTAACAAATTGTCAGTGTTATGAAGATATCATTGCGTTTGAGACATTTAGGAATATCTGTTTTATTTCGCATTATGCATATCACGTATTTCTTGAATAAAGCAATACATTTAGGAAGATAGTGATTCTATTTATTATATATCCATGAATATTCATGGAACCCTTATCTGAACATGACAGTCGACACGATCCATCATAAGAATTCCATAACACGATATGCATATCTATAAGCACTTATGCTATGTATTCTTCTCAAGTTGTTATAACGATTCGTTATTTTTTTAAGGACTATTATTTGGTTTGAATTGGAAATATTTTACAGTCATATACGAGTTTTTGTTAATATTAATTTTGAATTGTGATGCTTTAATGATCTAGTTTTAGTTTCGTATATTCTATATTTAATTATCTGGTTTGTGTTTCGGAATTGCATATTTCAAAGCAAAACGTGTTTACTGCAATTTTCTGACCAGCCTGACTAGGTACTACTTTTTACACATAGTTTTGATGCATGTCATGATACTCTTCATCAAAGTAAATTGTATTAAATCATCAAAAAGATAAATAGCAGTAAATATCAAAAATACCTTTACAAGTTTACAAGTTCAAACAATATTTAAATGCCTTACTTGTTAATTATCATTGCTCTATGGTTTCCTCATTCGTTTGGGGCCAAGGTGAATACATGATAATGTCTAGTGGGTATTAGTTAAACCTACCAGATATTGGAGCTAGTCATATTTGTACAAACGTGATTTTAAAATCCAGAGTATTTTTAATTAGAAACTTTACTGAGCGTTAAATTATGTGCTATCGTGTGTGCCACGCCACCTTTCCGAATCATTTACGTTGACATTTCAAAATAATAAAAAAACACAACAAGTAATACCTTTGAGTGGTCCGTTTATAAAAAGTCGTCCAACGCACATCTTCGACAGTTTTGCATTTTAAGGACCATACTCTAAATCTATTAGATATATGGGAGCAGTGGTCTAATGGTAGGACGCTTGCGTAGAGATCGAGAGGTACCTGATTCGAATCCCGCCCTGACCACTGAAATTATCCTGATCAAGAAAGTTATCCCACATCTGCTCCTCTCCACCCAGGTGTATAAATGGGTACCTGTGAGGGAAATTAGCCAATGTGCCGTGGCAGCATACTGCGCAAAGATGTTAACGGACGACTTATGACCCAGTGATCAGGGGAAAAATGTGAAGCGCCTCTGAACGCACATACTGTATGAGAAGGGCGCTATAAATGAGGTATAAAAAAAATGTTTCCCTTTCTTATGAAAACACAATGCGTTTCATTGTGACCCTTACCTTTTGTGTCTGTTGTTGTTTTGGGTAGGTTACATAATACCATTTTTGTTCTCGGGTCAAGACGACTTAACCTTAGACGGTTATAGTCGACATGCCTGTTGGTATGGCTAGTAGTAGACACAACAAATAACGTTTGAAATCTACGGAAAATGTTCAATTAAATTCAACATCGCGACAAGTTCTTGTAAAAATGTAGTAACGAATATGAAAATGATAATTAAAAGAATTAAATAAAAAAAATCGTTTGCTTTCGGGTTATAACCGTGAACTAATTTACTCAGTAGTTAAGAAAATTGCATATGTTCACTCTCGTAAGCGCTCGTGAAAGTACTTATTTGTAAATTTACTAAGGAGATTATTTCACCGTTATACCCCGGAAGTAAACAAAGACTATATTTGACTTTATATATACAGTGCATATGTTTCAGATTGCAAAAACATGTACTTTTTCATTTATCGGTTGGTTAATTATTTAATAATTAAAGAAGGTACATGCTTTATGATAAATGAATACCTCAGATAATTTATTTAAATGTTACTTGTCTTATCATACTTTTCTAATATATTGACTAGTTATTACTCAAAACACTTGATTTGCGCTAAACCTGTCAGTATAAATTTTTAAGTTATCTACTTCATTTAATTCAAGTTGTCGTGCTCCGCCTTGACTTCAGTGACTCATTTAGGAAGTCAATGAACTCCAAGATAATGTCACGAATACATTCGCGTCTGCTCGAGAGAAAGGCAATATCTGTTTCAATTTGCATTTATTTCTATAAAGTGGACACATAATTTCAGTAAAACAGTATTGTTCACATATGTCATTTAAGCGATCTTATTTAACAATATAATGTGCAGTTACACACAAAAGAAGGAACAGAAACGTCACTTTGACCTAAGCCTCCCAATACAAAAGTCCTTCAGTCTCTAAATTAATAGTTACTCAAACCATCTACGTGAAAATGAAACTGCATTACTTGAATTTCAATCCTTCTCGATTGTTTGCTTCAATATACGAATGATAACGTTTATTGCCACATTGTTCCAATAACTTAAACGGAGCGTACATCATTGAGGTGGATTAAAGAAAACGACAGTGATGAACAACGTACGAAATGGATATTCATTCTAATCTGCATTAAGTCTTAGTTCTCAGTCTCATTTCCTCACAACAGCTATTGTACGTACATGTGGTTAAGTACGATTGTCTCTTGAAGCTTAGAAGAACATGGTTTCTCCCTTTTGATCTTCCAGACAGTATAATACCTACAGTGTATGCACGCTATCCACCAACAAAGAGCAATATATCAAATGAATAAGATTTTGTTTAAAGTCCGAAGAGCATCTCATGCAGACTGACGTTTTTTTGCAGATAATAGGTCTTTCAACAATATATAATAATAGGATATATGTTTAACTTTACCAGCATCCGACTGACCAATCTTCACTATATCTGCTTCTCATGGGAATTCGTGAAGAAAACTGATATGTATATTAATTTCTTATGTATGAATATTCCTTGATATTGCCAGACAAATACTATTGCCTGAAACTATGAACATATCGGTCAATATGAGAATATGGTTTCCTCGCAGAATTAATCATACACCGAAACAATAACGGAGCGTACCGAAATGTGAGTTCAAAATCTGATAAGTGACAAAGCAACATGGAATCATGAAAAGTTCGCAACAACGTATCTCATAACATGTACATAAGCCATGATTCGCATGTTAAAAACCATGTCAATATATGTACGTGAGTTGTAAAAGTTGACAATCCGATGGCAATGCATTAAACGCCTCATCCATTCAAAGAATAGTATGTTCTTGTATTCGTATGACATAAAATCATCTTGCTTGCTAGCTTTAATCTTAAGAATAAATTAATTACCACATTGGATAAGTACTTATTTCGTCATAAATAAAATCATGGATATTGCAGACGATTGGCCTCAAAAAGTATTCTCAATGATGATGTAGCTGCTATATGTTGTCATTTTTCGTTTGTATATTTCGTATAAATCAGTTTGTACATTATGCTGTTTTTCATTTTAATAATTGTTAATGAACAATTCATTATTTTCATTTTATTTGATTTCATTTTATTTGATTTAAAGTATCATATATGTGTCTGCATATTAACATGGCAAAGAGATGGTATGTCATTATTAATTGGTTTTACAATGCAATGATAACATAAATTGTATGCAATCAGTTTCTTTAATTATGCTTACATCCAGTGACATATAAACTATTTAAATTCTTAATTGACCAATATATTAATATGTATCTCCAAACGGCACATACACTCAGCTTAACGTGCAAAAATAGCTTTTGTATGATTCTGTCCCATTCTGAGAAATCTGATAGAATCATGGGTGTCATATACTGTCTCAATCAGATTATGAATCGCGCCGTCTAAATGATTAATGTATATATATATATTTATATCAATATTGAAACCATGACGAAACGAAATACGATTTGAATATTATTCCACACACCCAAAGGCTCGCTTACTAACAATATTCCCGAACTCGTTTAATAAAATATGGTATGATATGACAACTAATGTATATATATATATATTATTTTATGTTCAGTTCTTCCACGTTAATGCCCTATCTTTGGACACTGAACTTAGATTCAAACTCGGCCGCGATACCATTATGGCAAATGTCGTGACCAAGTGTAATGAAGACTGTGGAATGAAAAATGTAGCCTTTTGATTGTTCACAAGCTAAATTCATACGAATCACGACTAAAGACGGACAAAGTCGATCACAAAAAAACACACTAAAGTCCTTAGTTACGTGCTTATATGTACCTACTTTGTGCATGTTAATTATTTATCATTCCAGATAATTAGCACTTAGTTTTGATCGCGGTTTATGGTGAAATTGCCTGTAAAATGATATCTGTGTCGGTTAAATATTCTCGTTAATCGTAATCAACTCGTACATTACACTAGAACTACGCCGAAGATTTCCATTAACCATGCGATTAAATCTTATATATGTCACTGTACCAACAAAGCACATCAAAGATCACGCAATATTCTGGTACAAATGTACAGTCACGAGCCGAAGGGTTGATGTGATTTTCTCTTTTTCTTTTTATAACATTGAACTACAATATACTACAATATACGAAGTTAATCAGTGGAATTAAATTAAACTATACCTGAGTTCTTTGCAGAACAACGAGAAAATATAAACTCATCATTTAAACACATTTCTTTAATTCATTTTGTTGATGATAATTTATAATTAAAATGTATATATTATATATATATATATACATAATACATATCAACATGTGTTTGTACATGAACAATTGACAACAAAGCACGCACTGTATGTACAAGAACATATATTTTGCATGGAACAACTAACTTAATATCAAGCCCTATATGTACAAGAATATATATTTTGCAAGGAAACGATAAACTGCACAGCAAGCACAAATACCCCAATGTTCATAACAAATTTAGCCTGGTATGTCTTTATTTACTAGTTTCTTGCGATTTTACAATTAGGGAATACTGACAGTTATTAACATTTGGACTGATAATGAAATAATATATCGATTCATACCGACCTGTTTTCGTAATTTCTTATGTTTTTTCAGACTGTTATTGTAAACACAGATTTCAATTGCAATTTGTTTTTCTGATGTTTGGTTTCTAAATGTGTGCGTTAAGTGTACCGCGGTTACGAAGTCTCCCTGTCTGTTTGGGCTACGGTTGTGTTATTAAAATAAACAAAAGACGTGTTTCAGTCTTACACAATTAGAAAGATATTCTATGTGGTCATCTTGTTGTATTAAACGTTCACAAGAGTTGATGCAATTAAATTGTCCTCCAAATAGCAACACTTATCACTTCAGTTAATGTGATTCAGTGTTACCAGAATTGATATTGCCCTTATGGGAAATCCATAGTGCAAACCAGGAATAGCAAACAGGTGGACTAAACTATTTCAGAGAGAAGTTCGATAATATCGACTTGCTTTTAAGTAACTCCGAATTAATAAAGCGTGTATGTCTTCAGTCAGAGCGTTTAAATATCATTTTACATTCTCGATAATTGAGTGAGAAAACCGTCAAGCGAATTTATTATTTTCCAATATCAATCCTGAATTGACATACCCGGTGGTAGAACGGAAGACCTCGACGTAATATTCCCCTTAAGCATTATATACATATAGGAATATAAATTCAATGACTGCGAAGCTAATGGCAAAGTAGGATAAACGAAAGATTTGTATA
>VMBQ01001864.1:136530-156793 GCA_007657795.1 Dreissena rostriformis | reverse complement strand
AACTTTTATGGAGTCTAGACATGTATTCTTGATCTGACATTTACTTGCAACTTGATGAAAATTATGCAGGTCTTGTGCATTCACATGTTATCATTAGCTGATAAAGTCAGGGGCAAAATGTGTATGTCATAAAGGAGGTTCTGGATGCATCCATATATTTTAAATGGAAGACAACTCCTGTAGAATTGCTAAAAATATTTGTGAAGTTGTTTCCCTTTTTAACAGTGACTTTCTGCCATTCTCATAATTTGGCAATTCAGATTTTGGTTATTGAAGAAGATTTACTTATTTGCCTAAAAGAATTAGATAATTTATCATTTTCAAAACTTAACAATTTAGATAAGGCATCAACCCATGCGAAAGACGAAAAATTCTTGTCGGACACGAGGTCCGATAACTTTTAAAATGTATCGGACCTCACCAGATTTTATTGGACCTCGTTTTTTCTTCAACCAAAGAATAGCAAATACCTTTTGTATGTAGAGTTTATTTTTGTTATAATGACGTATTATTATGAAGTCCACAATGTTTGCCCACTTTCAATTTACGATCATCGCAACGCTCGAAACCAGTACAATTCAATTCAACCACTCAATGATGTGTGGCCTACGTCACGAAACATGGTGCAATATTTGACTGTTTTTTAGAATCGCGCTTGGAGTTTGTTACTGGTTGGTTAAATTTATTTTAAAGTTAAATAATTTATTGTAGTAAAATAAACATAAACAAGTCCGTGTTGTTTTTACATATCCCTAGTTTCATGTTCGTTTGAATCAAAGTTTTACTTTGTTGTTTTTTGCTGTGGGACACAAGGTCTGACAATTTCGGAAATATTATCGTACCTCGTCAAATTTTATCGAATTTGTCCGAGGTCCGACGTCTTTCCCATGGGTTGCTTACATGAAAGACTTCTTCGCCAATTTTAATTACATACCAAGTGTTTGAATATATGAGCCTCGTTCTGGGAAAACTTGCTTAATGCATGTGTGTAAAGTGTCGTCCCATATTAGCTTGTGCAATCCACACAGGCTAATCAGAGGTGACACTTTCTGCTTTTATGGAATTTTTCATTTAAAGATCTTATGGAAAATCCAGTCTAGGCTAAAAGTGTCATCCCTGCCTGTGGGAACTGCACAGGCTAATCTGGGATGACACTTAACCCTTTGAGCGCTGGAACCGGATTTTGAAGGTCTTTGCAAACAGTTTGGATCCAGATGAGACGCCACATAATGTGGCGTCTCATCAGGATCCAAACTGTTTGCTCTTTTGATAGCATTCTTTGAAAAAAATCGATGAAAATGCTAATTTTAGAAATTCAGCAGACGACATTTTAGCAGACAACAAATTACCCAGCATGCAAAGGGTTAAGGCACTTGCATTAAGCCTGGTTTTCCCACAATGCGTATCATATTAGTCCTGTGTCTGCTTACAGCTGCTTGAGATGGAGGCAATGTTGTCTGGAGCCCCTGATGCCTTTATATTGGTCACTAAACAGTGGATGAACATCAAAAGGTAGGCAGACCCTCACAGTGTGCCTTGCATTTGTTGGGAACTTCAATGTGCAATTCCACCTATATCTAGATGAGATAAATACTGTAACCAGTACCAGTAGTGCAAATCAGGGTAGTATCATGGTTATTATTGATTGAAAATATAATGAGCTGTCATTATATTTTTATATTTTTTTTAATCAGTAAATTATATTTCCAGGTTTGCCAAAACATGGGAAACAAAACTGATGATTTTTTGTTTATCCAATTTGGTTATCAAATCAATAAATATCTAAATATTTGTATACCTAATAATTAAAACCATTTAAAGATACTATTGCATTGACCCTGAGTCATGTTCTGTGAAAAACCAGGCGTAATGCGTGTGTGTTAAGTGTCGTCCCAAATAAGAATATCTGGTGAGGTCTGATAAATTTTAAGCAGTCAGTCTGCACAGGCTAATCATGGACAACACTTTCCGCCTTCATTTGATTTTCATTTATAAAAGACCTCCTTTAAATGAACAATTCCATAAAGACGGACAGTGTCGTCCCTGACTGCACAGGCTAATCATGGACAACACTTTCTGCCTTCATTTGATTTTCATTTATAAAAGACCTCCTTTAAATTGACAATTCCATAAAGACGGAAAGTGTCGTCCCTGACTGCACAGGCTAATCATGGACAACACTTTACGCACATGCATGAAGCTGAGTTTTTCCAGAACGAGGCTCATTTTAAGATACTATTTAATTGCCTCTGTACACTTGCAGACTGACCTCCCCCATGTCTGGACTGCCCTTGGTGTGGGAGACTTTCCCAACAGTCCGCAGCGTGCTCGAGGTCCTCAATGTGGACACGGACTCGTGCGCATAAACAGCACGGACTGTGCATAACGTGTCATGGATTGCTCATTTTCTGTTGTCCGTTTTTGATTATAAAAACTTGATACTTAATACTTTCTAAACTAATTTTCTAAGTGACGTCTATTAAAATTGTTAACAATTATTTTTTGTCCATTTCTGATTGTTAAAGCTTGATGTTTAATACACTCTTATCTCATTTTTTTAGTGGCCTTTATCAAAATTATTTAAAATTATATTGACAAGTGTATTATTAAAAAACATTTTTTGTTTCCAATTTTATCCGCCGCACTATTATCAGAAAAAGTAATTTCAAGAAGAAAAAGATGGTTATAAAAAGTATGAATGCTTGTTATCTACATTAAGATGGCTTTTGAGTTATAATTATTGGCATACTGTTTTCACTTTAATCCTGAAATAAGATTTAAACAATATGTTTAGTTTTAAAATGATCCAGGGTTCAATACGCCTTTATTTGCAGTCAAAGGTAGATGTAAAATTAGCTGGCTTCTTTTGTATTTTGAGCATTTTACAATAAACTATGCACAAGTATAACTATATATATATATATATAATATCAATATAGATAAATTTAATATACTTGTAAAAAGTACTTAAAAACCAAGATTTTTGAATTGCTTTGTAATAATACTATTTTATAACAATTTTTTAAATGCAAAAAAAACCAACTGGATCTCAGGAAAACACCAGGACAAA
This sequence comes from Dreissena rostriformis, assembly GCA_007657795.1. Lineage (NCBI taxonomy): Eukaryota > Metazoa > Mollusca > Bivalvia > Myida > Dreissenidae > Dreissena > Dreissena rostriformis. The sequence goes on along the minus strand of VMBQ01001864.1, from coordinate 153,723 downwards.
AATTAATTATTATGATACACATACGTGTTCTTATTACATTAGATCAATTTTCTGTTCCTAAACATTCAGTAAAATGGTCAGACCTCTACCAAAGGTGTTATTGATATTCATCGAATTTTAAAATCTGTGTCAAAAATAATTTTACATTGTGCATTCTAGTTTGTGTAGTGTTTGTTAAAGTGTGTTTTGTATTCAATCATTGTTAATGTGTACAAATATACACACCGAAAAGATTTTTGTCCATAACCGAATCAGTAAAATCTCAGGACATATAATGTGTAGCATTCTTAATTGAAGAATTATGTTTATTGATCATCACACGTACAACTCCGGTTTTTATGTTTTACTTTTTGTTGCAGTTTTAGTTAGTTGTCACCATAGCACTGTTGTGGGGTATCCTTGGGTTCTCAGGTGTCCCCCCCCCCTCCACACACACACAGCATAAGACCACACTAAAAAAAGATTCTCTTTCAGTAATAATTAAATAGCTGGAAATTGCAGCTATCATTTAAATATGTCCCAACTTTGGTGAGTCCAGTAAAGTTAATTACGTAGGAGTTCTGGGACATACTCCGGGTCCTCACATAATGCAGCTTCAGGAACGGAAGGACCTTATAAACTTCGAATTTCACACACACCTGGTGGGTGTTTTCACGTTTGACTGTTCAAAAGGTGTTTATGCACTGTTGTTATGTTGTGTTTTCTGTGTAATCCTAAATAGCTGATGACCGCTATTATGACGAAACATTAATGCCAAAACTACACTCAACGCTCAGAAGCTTTTCTAGATGCAATTGTTGTTAAAAATCGAATTAACAATATACACAAATGTAATGATTGCATTCATAAATGAGCTTTCACGATTTTGTAGTCACAGTTTCATTTGTATTTAGCGTGTGTAACCTACTATGTTCTTATAAACCAAATTATTGTTTATGTAATAGAATCCATTTGGGAATGGTGCAAAGCCAGAACTCATTAATGTTTTTGGTGTTTCTTTAGTGTTGTGTCCGAAATTGTCAAAATAATGTAAGAATGCAAGACATGGAAAGTTTTTTAAACTTTGTCAATACTATCTATGCAATATTTTATACTTTGTTACACGGTATGATAGCAAAATAAATATGTAAGAATTTTTTAAACTTGTTAGTCCTGTTTTATCAATTATTTTGTGTTTACCTGTTAAACGTTACAGAAAAAATCTGTGCTTTGTGTGAACACGGCATACTTGTGTCTCAAAGCCGTGGCTACATATGAATATTTTGTCTCTTACTTTACCCTTGTGCATCAAATTTTACAGGAACCGGTAAGAGCTTTCTAAAACGTCACATCTCTTTGCGTCCATCTTTAAGACAGACCAATACATCTATGTTTAAACAGAAAAATGAAACGATTTCTTAAAGAGCATAATTATCTTGTTTTTAAAGGCTTAAATCAGGAAACTTATTGAAGATATAAATGTATAAGCAGATATCGGTGGAATATCAGATACACATCGCAAGAACTCAAATGTAGTAATACAAATCGCCACAAACTATTCACAAAATCCTGCACTGTAACATTTGCTGGCCAATGTATGCACCATATAACTGCACAACCATCTATAAAAATTGTGTCTGGCGTTGATGAAAGTCTAGCTGACTGGTTTACTTGTAGTTTCCTCTTCGATGTTACCTTTGTTAAAAAACATTGATGTCGGTACTGTTGAAAGTTCGTAGCTGAGGACATCTGTCAAGTCGACTGATCTTGATGCCATTAAAAAACTCTTCCATATATCAAAGCCGTGTCATAGTTTGTGCCTGCCTCACATGTCGCCCCCTTTTTGTTGATAGCCATTGTTACAACCTTTTTGGTCAATTTGCTATGAAAACCTTCTGGCCACGTGTTTTCAAAGGCAATCATTTGTTGCATCCCAATTGCTAAAGCATCATCAACGTTAACACATTCATGACCAATTATTCCTAATACAATGTTTAAGACACCAGTTCTGTGTTCTGCAGGATTTATTGGATCTATACATGTATCCAACTTCTTTTGAATATTCTTCCGATCAGCACTATTGGCTTTCACTCGAGCAGATGACTCTTCTGCATGTGTAATGACATGTGCAGATTCTTCTTCAATGTTCCTTATGCATTTTATGTCTTAGATAAGCTGGCTTCATATATGGAGACTCAGTGCCCAACGCTTTAAAGCAGATTCCTTAAGTGTTATGCCTATAATTCCTCCAGGGCCATGGCCATAGCGCATTACTGTGGTCTTGATAAACATATCCGACCAGATACCATTCCACAGCCCTGCATTATGATGCATCACATGCTCACAAGCAAGAAATCTGTCTCGGACATGCGCAGGAAGATTTTCCATAGACCTTAAGTAAGGCAAACCATATCTTGCGTAATTAATACGCCCGGCAGCAAAGAAATGTGGTATCATAGCTGCTACTGCAGAGAGATGCAGGCTCCATTTTGCTTCTCGTTCGGCTCGAACAAAGAGCATCATGATGAACACAGGCTTTATCAGGCAGTTTAGCCAAAGACGGGTTGTTCTACTATTCTTTGCTTTACTCTCCAGGGAGAGCATAAGGTCGTCAAAAGTTTTTGCCTAAGGAAATTCTTTTTTTAAACTTCTTCAGCTACCATTCTGAGGGCCCTTCTATTTTGTGGAAAGTTCTTCCCCGTCAACATCCTGGCCACTCCATCAAAAGATGACTTTAATATGTCTTCAAGACCACTGTTTGCCACCAGGACTCCAACACAACCAACAAAACTCATCAAAGTGTGCAAAACACGATAGAGCTGTTGGTCAGTGGTAAATATAGTAAAGTCTTGTCCACATTTATAGGTAAGTCGCTGTGCCCCGCACATTGCAGTCATCATGGTGTCTGGATCAGAAGGTATCATGTCGATCATAGGCGTGTACATGACTGATGAACCAGGTTTTATTGATTGGCCTTGCCTCCTTTCAATGGCTGTATTATATCCACCGAACTCTGGTAAAGTGTTGACAATTTTTATGTCACGCATTAAATTGAAGGTGTAGGTCCCTAGCTCTTGCATTTAGAATTGCCTTTTCTGCTAACATTCTCAATGTCAACACGCAGCGCCGAGGGTAATGTGCAGGCATATTCACTGGGGGCTGACGAGGTCAAAGCGTAGTCCGTTTGTCTACGACGTCGGGTATATGTTTTACTACGAAACATTGTGTCAATACACATGCCATCGAAGTACAGAATGGTTACTTCGTTGAGTAACCTATACATTATATTTGTAGTTCGTTGCACAACCAATACATACTCTGAGCAAAACCTATACATAAAGCGACTTGTAATTTCCTTCGAAACAAAGCATTTGAATGATTAAAATATATGTTCGTAACCTGTTTTGTACTTTAAAATGTTTAATGTACAGTGTATCAAAATCACATGTAGTTTCATTAAAGTTAAGTTACTGTAATTTGCTATTTTAACAGAATAACCACCTTATGCATTACTTCAAATCAATATATTTCGATTTTAGCTCAAAATCAATGTAAAGGTTGCAACTACGCGCATTTGTTATTAGTTTGTTATTGAAAATAAGTACCTACCATTACTGGATGTTCCGGTCTCTAATCCATAAATACTAGAAACGATGAAACTCGCCTGATTAAGTAGAGTATTGACACAATGTTTCGTAGTAAAACATATACCCGACGTCGTAGACGAACGGACTACGCTTTGACCTCGTCAGCCCCCAGTGATATTAGGCCTTTAAGGTCCATGGTAATGTTGGACATTTACATACGACTTTATTGGAGTTTTCATAGCATCCCTAGATATCCGATCAATTTTCTGGTTATATCCTGGTGTACTATCTAAGGTTCTTATATTTGGGGTTAGTAAGAGTGCAAGTGCATGAGTTGACTTGAGTCCGTTTTGTGATGAGACATTTGCATCGAAATTATCAGCAACAGCCTGAATCAAGCCTTCATTTGCATCAATTATGGGCCTTAGACTGGGGTTTTGTTCATCTGGTACTGTAGATACAGCTGCTGATGTTTTGAAACGAAGCACTTCATCATAGGTGCATGTTACACCAAAATCATATAAATTGTGTATGTAAGCTTTTTCTCTGGTTTCAATACAAAATGCAATTTGAAGAGATGTCGGTTTGTTTTCTCATTAAACATATTTACAAGCAAATTAGACCAATCATATCTATATAAGTTATTCATTATGTATATATATAAGGCTGACTGTACTTACATGTTAACATTGTTAATCCACGGTGAAGCTGCTGAACTCTATTCTACTTGTCCTTTTATGTTTTCTTGCAGACGATTAAATGGCGGATTTGAAACAAATGGAGATAATTTTATAATGTAAATAATGTATATCTCATAATTTTCCTTTAAACATTTTAAATGTCAATTATTCATTTTGTATTAAAATGTTTTAAGTAGTTATTACATCCCGCATAAACAACTATGATATATTTCCCACAAAATATTTGTTTCGATGAAATTGTATTATATTTACAGTGTTTGATAATGAAATGTATCAACATGGTGAGTTATTTCAGTTGATATAATTCGTATATGCGCAAAGAAAAATAATGTAGGTAAATGTGGTATACTTGTGTGTGATTGTGCTCGCAAAAGCAGGTTTGAAAATAAATTGAAAATACCACGCTTTTTTCATTTTGGTCACCATCTTGTCCGCAATCTTGGCAGCCATTTTTTTTTTAGCAGCAAGGGCATTTTTTTTTGTATCAAATGCCTCCAGGATGTTGATATTTACCTAAACGAATAATTCAAGTGAAAAAAAGATGAGTATTCCAAAAATATAGGAGATACATATATAGGGAATTTTGTACTTTTGGCAGCCATGTTCGCGGCCATTTTGGATTTCTAGCAAAATGCTCAATGGTGCCAAGGTGGCATCCGATGGATTTTGGTTCTAGAGATATTGGGGAACAATAATACAGCAAAACATGTTATGCGTACTATAAATCCAGGTCAACCCAAAAATCAGGGTCTGACATCTAGCCTAAGATATCATCGTCGTCGATGAAATAATGAACGTTATCTTAAAAAGCATTGAGCAGGGTCCATAAAGGCATGCATGAAAGAAAAAATGTGCCGCCGTAAAAACTATAAAGTTGTAACTACATGTATTCCCATCGTTGAAATAAACGCTCAAGAACCCTATACCTCGGCATTGTCCTTGTTTTTGCTGATCATGGATGCATCTCATGGCTTCGCTTACGTTTGTACGGCGATGTTTAGTAGACATTTATTTATGTTCAAGTTACGTGATTTTTGTTTAGAACTAGAAAATAAATGGATTGCAACAGATTTAACAGATTTTAGAACGGTGCTCACAGCGAAATTGATAGCACCGTTAACATTCCAGAGACCGTAACGGTAAGCGGATCTCGAGTTGGGCTGGGCAACTCGGATCAACTCGAGTGTCTCGCGCTATAAATCCACGTGGACGATTTCATTAATCTCGGGAGATCATCCCATTGTGAACCAGCCATAGATACCCCATAATCCGAGCAGATTAACGCCGCTAGTACAGTCAATAAGATGATACACCCGGGCTTATTGGCTGTGAGCAAATCGATCTGAATTTCTGAACGGAGGAAGAATGAATCTTGAAGTTATTTCATCCAAACTTACTGGGTGCCAACCGCGAGGCATTATAATAATTTATTGTGTTAATTTCAGTCTTTTGTACATGGTACTCTACGAGAATTTAGCTTCATTAATCTTGAGAAATACAAAGGGTGCTACTTAAATTAAGACCCGGTACATGCTAATAGGTCTAGCGTTAACAGTGGGACACGCGGAAATTGCAAGATCATGGAATCTTTCCACTTAACTTTGTGTACGTTTTGGAGAACGCTCTAATTTATATTTTTGTCTATGTGGCCCTCGAAAACTTGTTTTGTATGCAAAACAGCTAGGAAACACTACAGAACTACTAAGGACTATGATTAATATAGCTTTAATTATTCAAATAAACAATAAGCGTGTAATACCGCAAAGACGGGTTGCACTTTGAAATACACGCATAGATGGAAAAAATGTCCATGCGAAACAAATACAATGGCATGAATTGTGCGTATTATGTTACTAGATCTTAATAATTGCCATGCAATTATATTGTTCGTTTTAACTTCTGACTTGTAAATCCCAATCTTTTCATTGCTTGTTTTTCTTGAACTAGTATGTGAAAAGCAATACATTTTAAAATTAGTCTTATAACCAAAGTTTCTGTTAATCAATGTTTATTTTAACACGCCCCAAATTATACTATTTATGCCATGCATATATATTCGATGACTATTTCATGCATCGAGACTAAAAGTTAGCGACACGTCAACTCGTACATATGCTGATGACCATCATGTATTAAGTTAAAAAAAAATCATTTTCCAAATCATAAAATTGCGGAATGATAGTAATTAAGATTATGAAATGAATTTAAAAAAAAAACTTTTAATTAAAAATCTATGCAGAATATTGTGTTTTTGGTGCATTTCAAAAACAAGATATTTAAATCTAAAGCTTAATTTACAAACAAGCTATTAGCATGGTCCATGGTATCGATGACGTTTGCGCTTATATCGACAAGCAGTTACGTTAGCGACATGTCAACTTTGCTCTATGGTGGCAACTGGATGACATGTTTGCCATACGCCTCCGAGATCCGAAAATTTAAAACAAACTACGTGTTTAACTCCCTATAAACATTCAATACCAAAGTGATCGAAAAAGGTTTTCAGCAATACATAACAACGTTGTAATGTTATTTTGAATATTTTGAATATTGAAATGCACTATTTGATGGCCGTGTTTGCATTTGGGTTTTGCATTTCCAATCGCCTGTTTAATTGTTTGCCAAGGCAAACACTTTTAGTTTACAATTTATCTAGAGTTTCATCTAGAACACCATGCATGTTTGTATTTCTTGTAATCCGCAGTTCGCGTTCAGTCGCACGGACATTTGTGTGTAAACTCTAATACGTACGCTAGTTTATTGCACGATTTAATGGAAAGTTAACCGATCGCACACTTCTTAAGATCTGATCCATACTAATGACATGAACGACGACCGCCGGTTGCTGTTGTGTGCTTTTATGATAGAAAGTAGTAATATGCATACATTACTAATTGAGCCGCGCTCTTGGAAAATGGGACTTAATGCATGGGCGTAAAGTGTCGTCCCAGATTAGCTCATGCAGTCCGCACAGGCTAATCAAGGGTGACACTTTACCCGTGTATGGAATTTTTTGTTTAAAGGAAGTTTTTTCTAAACGAAAATCCTGTCTATGCGGACAATATCGTCCCTGATTAAGTTGTGAACTTTACGCACACGCATTATTGTTAGTTACTATACCATTTTGCAACACTATCATCAATTTTAAATGTAATTTTAAATACATGTTAAAATAATATTAGCAAGAATAATGAACAAAAAATCAATGTATTCATTTCCAGTTCTACTTATTATTTCATAAGTGTTCAAAGCCGCCTAGCTCAGGCCAAATGTCAATCATGTATTCGTATACTTTACTTGTAAGACAAACACTTCACGAGCAATGAGTGTCCACTCGCACACATTAGAAGGACCATCCACATAATCACTATCCGCACTTGACTGGAGATTGGAGGATTGCGGAGCCCTCTCAACGCGAGAACCGGAAGTTGCGAGGTGTCTAATACATAGAGTTGTTTACCACAACCGCTATATAAACTGTTTAAGTTAGAAACATAGACGGCCTCTGTGTTCGTCGGTGTGTCCGTCCGAATATCAGTCTCTATTGTGTCTTTGGACACATATTCCCACCTTGACTTATTTCACTTATATATTAAACTAAATAAAATGAACATTAAGCTTTCTTCCGTTTACGTTTATATGTATATTTCTGTTGATGATAATCAATATAATGAAAGAGTGGTCGAATGGCAATCCAAGTGCTCTTTCTTCTTCTGTATGAATACGTTATAGTAGTATTCTTACATACTTTCAAAATAAAACTGTACAATCCCATTTAACCCAATTCGAATCAATTGCCAATGTGTGACGTTCAATTAAGGTTAACAAAAGTCTTGTTGACACATGTTTACATGTGAGTTCCATTTAAACAAAGCCTGCCTTCCGTTTTATATTGAATGCTATGTTACAATGGTCACTAGCGGAATATGAATTGTATCACCGTCGTTAACACGATTCGAAATATCTAGAGCTGCGCTTAAATGTATGTTAATGTCACCCTGGAATCAGGCTACATTGAGGTCCGCTCTTGGAAAACGGGACTTAATGCATGTGCGTTAAGTGTCGCCCTAGATTGGTCTTCGGAGTCCACACAGGCTAATCAGAGAGGGACGAAACTTTCCGCTTGTATGGTATATGAAAGAATGAAATAATTATTATTTACTATTATTGTTATTATTACTATTAATTATTATCATTATTATTATTATTTTTATTATTATAGTCATGTGGCTTTTGTAATTATTTTAAGGCTGACTGCAGTATGCTAGACATTGTTGAGTTATATTTACATATACTGTGTTTTTGAAGACCACATTGTAAAAAAGAAATGTTATTTTCTTAATGTGATTTCTTCGTGAAATAAAGTTATTATTATTATTATTATTATTTCTTCGTTTACAGGAAATCTCTTCTTAGTGAAAATCAAGTTCAGGCGGAAAACCTGCACAAGAAAATCTGGTACGACACTTTACGCACATGCATTAAGCCCCGTTTTCGCAGAAAATTAACATAATTATTATTTAAATACGTATGCTAGTAATATAATTATATGCCTGGAATTTAGTTGCCGGATTATTATTGTCGACACAATACTGTGATAGGATGAATAATACCATATGAAGAAGTGAAACTCCAGAAGCTGCAGCAGTATTGCAGTTTTATCATACACACCTCTGTGGTCCTTTATTTATGGCAAGGAACCAATTGCCAAAACGGTACAGTACGGCACAAAACGAAACAACATATACACATAGTAGAATAAAGCTGGGGTCACCGCCTTGGAACGGTCAATGCTAAGCATTGGGGGTTTACACCAGTTAATGAGCGCTCAACCTCACACTTGGCCCAGCAATATTCATGATACATATAAGTGTAAATAAAATTAAACCTCATAGCATTGCAACTCAAATTAAACAGTAATAAAAGGGAATTAAAACGCATTCAATTTAATTACTATTTTATTACTCAATGGTTGAAAGGAGACCAGAGCAACAGAGTTACAACTTTTTGAGGCACGATGAAATGAAATTACTAGCACATGAATAATCAAAATTGTACATCACTAAAAAACGGTTAGATATTTAATTTAATCAACAATATGTATACAAAGTAATAATCAAATTATACTTTTACTGTGTCCGAGCTAGTTTTATCGATAATCACAAAACATCTTTCGGAGTGTAAAATCATTCTTTGATGAACGCGGGTCCTGTAAAAATGTTTCCGATTGCTGGTGTCTCTTGAGTAACCCTCGGTCGCTATATCGCCGCTAATCCACATCCCACCCATATCACCGAGTTCAATATTTGCCCTACCAATATTGAAGGCATTAAACAAGATTTAATCAATTAAACTTGTGAATAAAATCATATGAATACATTTAATACAAGTTTATACGTTTGTTAATGCTCCAATGCTAATGCAAAGCAAATATGGACACAAAAGTCGCGATTTAAATGACCCACGCCATTTTCGGTAGTTCCCATGTGTAATTAAGACGCTGTGAGCTCCTAGACTCAGTCTTAAATGCTAATCAGGGTTAAACGACAAATTCTCGTGTCAAATCGCCTTTCTAATACGAAAACGTTTATGAGTGGAATTTTCGCTCTAGCGAGCAGACTGTTTTGATTAATGGCGGAATAATTCTCCCTTGACAGAGTTTTTCGTCTCGGGCCATTGTGAAAAGAATAGGTTTCGAATCAAATGGCATTATCCCGCCAGCTGGACAGGTCGTCATGGTTTCACGTGCTGTCCTCGCGCTGATTTCCTCGCGCCGTTGGAAATATCGCAGACGACAGTGTGTCAATAGCAGAAGACAAATTGTTACCATTGTTAGCTCTTACCATATTGATGCTGATTGGTGAATTATGCTAATATAACTTAAACAAATTTGCATTTCTGTGGATTTATTGCCTAAGATGTGTCAACTACTAAGCCACTTTTTGTGGAATTCATCTTCGGAAAGTTAAAAACCGCAACTGTGTGTGTCACATTAAGAACATTAAGAACGTATAAAACATTTTTTTTTGGCAAATCCGTTACCCTTTATGTACCTTGTTTACGGCACGTATTTATTCAGAGATAGAGAATCTGTAATCATGTTCCATACAATGCACACAGTCAAAACAGTAAAACTTTGGTTAGTGTAATATAATATACTAGGTATAGTCGTGTCATTAGCAGTTAAAATATCCAGTATATCTTAAAACATTATTCAACGAAACCGTTTGTACACGACTTTGATTATAATTGTAATCATAGAGTATAATTGTAATACCGGTATACATTCCGAGGGTTTATCTTGCCCCAAATTTAATCCTTTAATTTTGTACGGTAAACAAACATGTAACGAGTGCCCACCACAGTAATATCATCAACGAGATTGAAATCGGGCGAAGAAAAAATGCGATTTTCACCCAACAGGTGCACATTGGATTGGATCTTTTATCAGTTTATTACACAATTATTGGTGCGAAATAACACCTTTAAACAGCTTCAAATTATCCGCCGTAGTAAATTCATTACTGACCATTGTCCATCACTGAAAGAGGCCGCTGCCCAACGTGTCAACACGGACGGCGAAACGGTAATGAAAATCGCGGGCCGCGTGAAGAAAATAAATAGATCAGAGACAAGGATGGTGTTGCGTATTGACCAAGATACGTGCAGTCCGTCCGTCCTCTGCCCAGGTGGGTCAAGCAGGCCTGTGTCCAGCTCCCATGGCGAATCCAGTGAATCGCGATGATTCAATTAAACGTGTGAAAAGAAACCGCCCCGAATTCAGCCGTGTTACACCTTATCTCGGATCAAAGGCTCAAACATGCCCAAAGAATAACCGGAATGCGCAATAAGATATCGACAGAGATGTTGTTGAATTATTGGCATTTATGATGAATTCTTATTACACTTTAATTACACCTAGATTATCAAACAGGAAAAATGTATATCTTCCCTTGCAATAATTATAAGTTTATGTTTTAATGCCATAATCTTGAACAAGATTCAAAACAATTAGACACCGATAGCTTCGACGAAAAACATGTGTAAAATGGTATATCGTAATCACACGATGTTGTAAAAAAGTTCTTATTTGATTATAAAAAGTACATCGGAATGTATTTACATTTTGGTGAGCACGAAACATCATTATGTATATAATAGAATACAATGGTGACAATTATAAATCAAACAGCTATAATGCTTCCAAAATACGTGCAAGCAAACATCCTTTTTTTACAAACACATCTGTTTAAGATTGTTCTCCGTGAATGTTTTAGCTAACTTCACCCAAGACAAGAGGAATTAAGTCCAAACCTTCATACGTACACACGGACAAGAGCAATGCTGAATGCTTCCCTCATTAGAAATTCACAAAAAAACGAATCCTTCGATTTACTCGAAGTGTTGTAGGTGGAAGAGCGAGGGAAGACATGCTTATATTTGCAATATTTACATACATTAGCCCTTGTTAACAGATGAAACAATTGATTGTTACTCATTGTTTAAACCCTATCGGGAATGTTTGAACTAGAAACAATATAGCAGATTTTTACCCGTGGCCATATGCCGACCGGATACCGGTAATCAATTTGCTTTTATACGATGTAGATAGCTGCTCTGTCGGCGAGATAAGGGCTCGATACGGACCGGTTTATGATGGAGCCGGTTCGATGGACGGACAATCAGTGTTTGCAGTCAGATATAAAGGGTTGTTATGCTTAAACAATGCAATATGTTGCTACAATTCCTCGTAAATCCGCGACAACCAGTACAATACCCATGACACGATCTTTGAAAACAATGGTAACATTTTAATAATTAAAATGCATATTGAAACAAATTCCTCAGCGGCCGTTGATAAAACGGTTATATAGAAATAAAAGAACGGAGATCCATAATAATATATAAATATATTTTTAAATATTATCCATTGCCAACTTTATCAAGCAGCTCTGATTCGCTCATTATTTTTTTCCAGTCGTATACAATCTCCTAAAACAATCTTGTTTTTTTTAAAATAATTATAAGACATTTACTTACTTGACGGAAGATAACAATTTGTAGTAAATTATATAGATATTAAAGTAGACAAAATATAGTGGACAATGTAATGACAATTTATATTAAATAATGTGAATATTAAAATAGACAATATACAGTGTACAATGTAAAAACAATTTATATAAAAGTACAATGTATGTACATATTAAAATAGACAACATACAGTCTCCAATCTAAAAGAAAGACACATTCCGCAGCAAATTTCTATGTACAACACATACATGGACTATCGTAACGGCGTTACGGTCCCGAGTCCGTCTAATTAAATAATGCTTTTGAAGATAGTTCGCACCTAACAATTCAATAATTGAAATTTCCGCTTCATTAACGATTGAATTTAGCCCCTGTCAGCGAATCTAAGATCGTTCTACGTGTTACCAAATCTGTTTTTAAATTGAAAATTCGGCCACCCAAATGCTTTCAATCCACAAGAGATGGGCCTCGTTGTGACAGCTTACTTCACGAATTCTGACCGTTAAGAAACGTGTCCAATGAATCCATGGTACTTTTGATTGAATGTACATTTTTTTTTAAATAAACGAGTTTATGATACATAAATGCTTCGAAATAAATTTATCTGCGTTGAATATGTGAAGACAATTGCCGATGAAAATAAATGTTCTACAATTCCAACATTAATCTGCATGACTCACGCGAAAAACAACATTGAAACGAAAACGAACATTTAAAAACTGCGGTCACAAAAACCCAAATAGTATTTCTACCTTTCCAAATAAGGTCTTTTAACAAGAACAAGTCCTGTACGTTCCGATGTTGACAACTTAAACGTATCCATCAATTTATGAGGTGACTTCCTTAATAACGGTAGCCTACTGTGTTTTTACTTTGTCCATTTTTGTCATAAAAAAATCAACTTCATAATGCATTCGAATACCTTTGTTTTATTCACCATGATAATATGGATAAATAGTATATCATTGAGATGAACCAGCAGCTCATAAATATTAAGTGATAATAACATTTTGCAGACAGTAAATGTTTCTAATAATATATCTTATCGACCAAAATGCACAAAAAGATTTGTATTCGGTAAGATAGTATCGTTCTGATATAATTATGTTAAAGGGACTGTAAACCACGTTTTAAAATACCGTATTTTTTTACAATTATTAGTTTATATTGATTAAAATATCACGACTGGTATATTACATTACTTGAAAAAAGTTCATATTTTCAGTATATTCGGTAATAAAATTTCGCGATGTGAAATCGAAAGTACATCGCGAAAATAGGTGACATAACGATATACACACTATAAATAACGCAAGTAGATTGATCATTTTATATATAAAATATATACAATTCACTACGCATGCACAATTTGCATTCCTGGGTTTACCACGTGACGATGATGATCAATCTATTTGCGTTATTCATAGTTAACTGGTAGTTACCTGGTATGCATACACAGTAAAAATAAATAAATACAAAAATAACGTAAACATAAAAAAAACTACTTTTTTCAAGTAATGTTATATACCAGTCGTGATATTTTAATCCATATAAACTAATAATTGTAAAAAATACGGTATTTTAGAACTTTTCTTTTTTCGTCATTCGTGGTTTACAGTCCCTTTAAATGCCACATGGGCATTTACGACAGTCAGTCTATATTTCAGGTGTATCAAGCGTTTTCGAACATAGCCATTGTTAAACGAATTCGTAAATAAATAACAAAAATCTGTCAAATGAACGTCAGTTCTGGTCATACCATTGACAGTTCCTTATACCATTTTTGAAAGGTATTTGAATGATATTTTATGGAACAAAACTTTGAACGGACTAATTCACAAATTCGCAATTGACAAAATCGAATGTCTAAGTTGCAAAACGTCTCAATAATGAGCTAACCGGTAACTCCGTGAATTGAAAAATACTCGATAATAATATTGTGTCAATAAAAAGGCAAACATGACAAAACTTACAGAGCGTTCGTAGCATTATTAAGATGTATCGTAACATATTAAAAGCCTTTAATCTTTAGCCTAGTTAGTTGATTTGACATAAAAGTTAATTCACATTTTAACATTTCTTGGACCAGATGAGGCATGGTCTGAAAGTGATTGTAATAACAGTTCATGTCTTGAGACATGTCTTGAACAAAAACTCCTACAACTTTAGTCCATTTTATAGCCTTACCAATTGTTTCATTTTATCATCATAATTTATTAAAATAATATACGAACGAACTTTTCTTTCTTTCACCTTTGTTTTGCGACACAATAATATGTGAGCCGTTTACATCCCGCCTTGAAATACCTTTGCAATGTCATCCGATTGTGGGCATGATTTAACAGTGTCACCCAACCAGTGAAGTCATCAATGTTGACATTGCACACGACCAAAGTAATAAAAGTCTATCCCGCCATTGATGCTAAATTTATTAGTAGGCCACCAAGGATATTAGCAGACGACTTAAGAAATCTTCGACGAATGATTCACAATATCAGTGACAGGCTAAGCCTCGTTGTGGCAATCTTCAGAGGATGTCGTCTGATTGAGAGATGACTCTAAATACAGCAAGAAAGCGAACACAGGTTGTTAATTTCGTGATATTGAAATATGCCATAGGTACATTGGTATGAGATAACTACCATAAAGCGAGCCCTATGTTACGCTTTTGTCATAAATAACAGATAATTTGACAATGAGTTCGTTTGAAGTTTGCCATTGGTTCAGCTGTGTTTGCAAAATTCTTTGAAATATTTGCCAACTGCATATCTTTTCGTTCCGTACCGATGGATTAGAAGGTGTGTAAACATGTCTGTCACCTTTTCGAAACCTTACCTTGTTTCTGAAAAACCTTGCAATAAATCTTTACAATAGAATATATATATATATATAATGTAAATCTGCTGATATATGACATGTTTGTATTCTCAAAAAAAAATCTCCAGAAATGTACACACTTTTTAAATGTAAAAAATGTAAGGAAGATCGACGAATACATACCACTATGTCATCATATTTTAATGTAATGTGGAACTCATATCCTTGGTAAGAAAAAGTGCAAAGCAAACCAGAAATCACAAACAAGTATGTATATCTTAAAGGGACTGTCCACTAGATAAAGCGTCGCGCGACGCGAAACGATATTTTGGGAACCTACGAGGATTGCTTATATAGCTAAAAAATACATCCGCCTTAAACACATGAGCGTCCGTGGTCGAGTGGTCTAAACAGGTAGCTTTTTACTCTAGGACTCCAGGAATCCGGGGGTCAGTGGTTCGAGCCCTGTTGAGGTTACTTTTTTTCCTTTTTTTAGATTGTATTCTTGTTTTTTTTTCTGGAGATTTTTAGTTCAAATGTTTAAATTTATCAATATAAAGCATTTAAAGCATTTAATGACAAGCTTCAATACATGCCAAAATCTAGTGGACAGTCCCTTTAAACAAACAAAATAGCCATATATACATTTTCCTATAAAGTGTTCATTAGTCTAAAAGTAGGAAGCAATTAATCCAATGAATAAGGTGCGTTCGTTGCAAAACATTGAACTACATAAAATATTATTCAATGCTAAATGATGAAATATGAAAGCGTGAGTGAAAATATATAGTCTCCCATTAATGAGAAGATAATTATGAATGCAATGAATCCCTGTACGCTGTGTGTACAATGTAAAGAGATCAACGATATTTTAAATTTGCTATATATTGTATAGTATGTAGTATTACGCAATTTAGACAGTCTATCTTTATGAATTAATAAATCATTGTAAATGTGGATGGACATAGCAACAATCAGAGAAGTGTAATTACCTTGCATTCTGACAAAATGTCGAGTTGTTAGACGACCACGCTTGTTAATTAAACTACATTGCATATACATACATTTATCGGCAAGTTAATATGCAAGGACATTCTCGTATGTATGTATCTCAAGTATGCCAATTGATTGACGGGGGTTCTGTCCAATGTAACCATTTACAAATCATCGCGGGCACTCAAAGTATGTCATTTTCTACTGTCGCCACTCTTACATGCCGTCAATTGCTCACTACTCGATACTGTTTCCGGTATGTATTTACCTATCAATTGCGGACGCAATTGACGCAAGTCAAAAACCTCGAGAGAGCTGCTCTCCAACCGTATTAGAGGTCCACTTCAGCATAACCCCTAAACATACAGTTACATAAAAACACAGATCATACAAACATTTAATTAAGCCCTTCACCTGGAGTACCAACAATCCAAACGCTGAAGTAAAATATTTGTATCGGTATTCAGAACGCAAAAAGACAACCGGTTTGATCATAAGTTAGCCAATGAAGTAGTTAGAGTCTCTACAGCTGCTTAACACT
Organism: Dreissena rostriformis; assembly: GCA_007657795.1. Taxonomy (NCBI): domain Eukaryota; kingdom Metazoa; phylum Mollusca; class Bivalvia; order Myida; family Dreissenidae; genus Dreissena; species Dreissena rostriformis. The sequence continues at coordinate 137,071 of VMBQ01001864.1, read as the reverse complement.
CTACTAAATTGCTCGTTGAAACTAAAGTATGTGCGAAGCCCCGGGTTCTCCAGAATATTTGCAGAGATCTTGGGCTCCTTGAAACACTGTATCAATCGCTCGCGGCCACTCGACTAGAGTACCGTACTGAAAATGTGTCCGCGATTGGATCGGTATTAAAGTTCCTTAACAATCCTTAACAACACCACAGTCCCACACTTTATCGTTATCTGCCTGGTCTAACATCGCACAAGTGTGCTCCTTTTCATTAAGACACGAATTATTGCATGATACATTGTATTTCGATTGAAAAAGAAATAATATTTCAGCGCTTTTTTGCTGGTATTTTATAAGCTAAATTATGTCGACAACTTATGCTGAACAAGCTAAACAAGTGATGTGATAATACAGGTACCCGTATATAGGTAACCATGTTTCAGGTGCTTGAGTTAAGTATACCATTTGACGCGTGTTTACAAACTTGGGCGCGTCCTACATTAAACACAAGGCGGTTATATATATATATATATATATATATATATATATATATATATATATATAT
>VMBQ01001864.1:95269-136251 GCA_007657795.1 Dreissena rostriformis | reverse complement strand
ATATATATATATATATATATATATATATATATATATATATATATATATATTTAAGAAAAAAACACTATATACTACTGGAATTTAGTGTATATATAACACCATAATAATTAGTTTTTTGTTTTCATCTTTTAATAATCGATATTGCAGCCAGAGACCGTTCCAACGGATCTGCAGCCGTCATCCATAAGTTGAAGTGCTATCGTCATGAAGTAATACTAACAAATCGCATTCGAATAATTGTTTGAACAGCTCCGTAGATTAGCCGAGGACACTCCATGGGTTTTTATCTAAACAACCTCAGCGAGGATCATACTTAATGGGCTTTGACCAGACCGACAAGGAAACAAACTCATTAATAGCCAACTGTCATAATGTTTGCCTTGTTTTGGATGCGCCAGTAATAGAAGGCAATGTTATCACGATTAGCGATGCTCGTCGTATTATCGCCATACCGTGTCAACGTAATCTCACTTCCGTTCTTTTAATCGGCCATTATCGTTTGTCCGTGAGCCCAGTTTACATGGATGGGCAAGGAAATAGCCGCGCTATTGACTCAAGTGCAGCGAAGAGTGATTATTAGTTCTTAATATTCAGGGCTCTTATCACCTAGAAGACAATTCAGTGATAGTCCATCAGAGGTTTAAAACTGAGTGTCCCGCTAAATGACTACGGTTTTCTACGACAATAAAGATTATTAATAATTGGTCGTAAACCAGTTTTCATTGTCAGAATTGTTGGTGTTTACAACTGGTTACGTATACTTTTGTTATCAAGTGTAACTATATTAGGAGACAACTGCTCCCCGTGGCGTAAACTATTGAACTGTTGATTTTAAGTAGTGATGCGTAGATAAATAGCGTTTCAAAACATATTAAAATAACATAATGAAAAACATACGTTAATAACAGAATGAAAATAGATTTTATTAACATCAATTCACAGGTACTTCACAAATCAATGACTTTGAGTAATTGTTATCAAATCACTTTACAAAATCAATATACATCGTGCGTTGGTGTGTCTCTATATTACATATTTAGGGTTAAGCGAGAACTGTGGCATCTGCTCCACATGTTCTTGTTTGTTTTAAGAAGATACACGATTTCAAACATGTGATGAAATCTTTTTCGATTTAATAAAATATACCATATTGAAGCATGTCTTCAGCTAGTTTGCACATTATAACCAGATAAAAAACGAAGTACATTCAACGACATTTGGCCTCGACCAACTACAAATCTTAAAACAAATAAAGCATTAAACTTTATTAATGGCAGATTGCTTTTTGTCACATTTGTAACATTTGATTACCTATTGGAGACACACAATGTTAGATGATCGTCAATTTAGCTGTGTCAACAGAGGACACAATATGCGTCGAGCCGTATAGAGGTCTGCACGTATCGAGGGCTGTCAACAAATTCATGTTCAATAATATAAATGTTCGATGTTAACCTATATAATATATAAATTGGCGTTTGTCCGTTTACAATTAACACGTTTAAGAGAGACCAAATCATCACATCGTATGATGACGTTATTATGTTCAGATATTAAGTAATAGTTGACAGCTCGGGAAACTTAATACCAGCTACAACCTGAAAAATACCATAGCAAAATATTTTATTGGAAACATAGCCATTATAAAAACGTGCTGGTACTGTTGAATAGGTTACACAGCTAGTTTACTAAATATTTTGACAAAGTAAATTTGAGTCAATATTATATCTTTTGTCGTGTATTTAATATTAACTACAAAATAACATTGAAATTAATGTTTTGCTTAGTTATACCAAACCAATAAGACCATTAGTTGGACTGATTTTATATATCCAATATTCTTTTAAATAAAAAAATGCACAATTTTAAAGAAACACTTTTCACTTCTGACCAATGCGTCACAAAATAGTATGTTTTTTGTGCTGGTTTCATGTTTACCAGAATACAAAAAAGAAGCTCAAATATGTGTGTACATTTATTCAATTTATTTATTTCACATGGTAGATTGTATGTTTTTTGTTAAATAAGTTTTTTAATTGCATTGTAATCTTATTCAAAACAAGGATTTTACCCATAAAGGATATGTCTTTGCTTGTCAGTGTTAGACGCTTCAACTAAACTATTCAATACTAAATGAACATCTTCGTAAGTATATATTTGACCATGTAACTTCACACAAACGTATGTTTACGCATTGGAAATACTTTTCTTCAAATAACAAATTGCAGTAGTGGTCCATTTACATTATATTTTTCTTCATACGCATAGACACAATTTGCACTGACAAAACGGACACACTTATTCGCGAATGTGTTTTTACGAAAAGGACTCTTTGTCATGATATATACAGCATAATGCAACCACAGAAAAAGATAAATATACACGCTTAAATGCGCATTTCCCCCCATTATTAGGTGCATTTCTCCTAATTACTCATAGTTACTTCTCATGACGAAAATATCAAATTTTTACTCGCGATTACCTGAACCAAAAGTAACTTTTATGCAGCAAATATATTGCATTTCTCTTTCATTCCATATTCTAACCGTTTGTAATCATTGTTGCTACAAGTTCAATTATTCTCAATGAAAACGGTTAAGGTGTGGTACACGTGTGCATTTCAACATAGTAAAGCCTTTATTTGAGCCTCGATCTGAAAAACTGGGCTTAATGCATGTGCGTAAAGTGTCATCCCAGATTAGCCTGTGCAGTCCGCACAGGCTAATCAGGGACGACACTTTCCGCCTAGACTGGAATTTTGTTCTTAAGGGACTTCCTTTACACGAAAAAGCGGAAAGTGTCGTCTCTGAGTCTGATTAGCCTATGCGGACTGCACAGTATAATCTGGGACGACACTAAACGCACATTCATTAAGCCAAGTTTTCACTGAACGCGGCTCTTATAAGTAAAATGTCACCACGTGTCCTCGTTGATTGATTGCAGAAAATGTATAAACCAGCCCTCCCTTATCGTGTTTGACATCCCGGTACAATGTTTAACCAAGCACAATATAATTCCAAACTCTTAATAAAGATATCGGGCAAACAAACGATTCATTATGGCCAATATTGATTTGTTAAAACACGGCAAACACATAAAGTGGAGTTAGCATTTAGATAAAGGAAATTGCGGGATGAAAAAAAACAGGGATGAACAAATAACAGGTTTACCTCTGGAACTCTGGCCATTGTCTATCGAAAGGTACGCGTACATTTCCGCGCCGGTCAAACGTGACCTCTTTGTTACACATATACATATAAATATAACATTATTAATATAGAATAATCGCTTTTTTAATGAACCTTCTTTTTTCACGTCTGTTACATGTTCTTGTAGGAGATGACAGCAATTTCTGGGAAATCACGATACATGAAATAGCAAACAATAATTAAACGATTTTCACAAATATACTTGTGTACTTCATTCAGCAACTTTTTTATAATAAAATTAAATTCACTAAATAGCGGGAAAATTTCTTTTGTAGACACTTTAGTATTCAAAGACTTTAGTATTTGACCAAAATGCTACATGTATTTTTTGTAATCACTAAGCTGTTTCCGTGCATGAACTATGTATTTTTTGTACACGTATTTAGTATTCAATGAATTGTATTCCTTATAAGTGCTCATAAATTGTTAAACATATTGAATCAACTTAAATACAACTAGTCAAATGGCTTTAAAAAAGTTGCAAACTGTACCGGTAAAATGCTTGTAAATTAAATGATGCGCATAACCTTGAAAGTGTCCTCTATATGCACATAGTTAACTGTCACAGTAGTATCAAGGCATACGTTTTTATATAAATATATGTATATAGATTTTTATCGGGTGAAGATAATGTTGCCCATAAACCTCACATTGCTCATCGTGTGTACTATAAACTTATAGTAATTATCATATTATTAAAGTGGTTTATTTTATTCACAGCAGTACTTTTTTTTTAGTTATTCCCGGTTTTGCGAAAAAAATGGGCGTACGCATATTGATTGCATATACCCTATAATTTGAGACGTTACAATTAAAATCAAGGAAGATATTGAAAAATGTTCGCACCATGTTTGTTCAACAAAACCACGTGTACAATACGGAAATATGCTATGCGATAGCTTTTTATGTCGTTTATCTTCGGTGTTAGACAAGGTGAGTTTAGTTTAAGGCAAGTATTTATTCGTCCATGACATGTGTTTCTCTTCATATTGAAATTTTCACCATTCGGGTATTGTAATTTACTTTCCGACTATGTAATTGAACGTGTTTTCTTATGTTTTCTTTTTTTTAAATAATAGTAACCTTGCTCCATCACCTACGAAACATTATATTGTTCCTTATACATAAAAGTCTTCAGTATTTTACCATATTTAAGTATTGCTTATTTTTAATTGTGTTCACACGTTGATAGAACCAATGAGAATAAATAACGTATCAATCTTTTATTTATTTATAACACAAGCACCCCTTTTAAGTTAAGTTAGAAATGTCAATCAGACCATGTAAATTTTTCACAAAACATAAAACATTCGCTCAGTAATTAAGCTGAAACCACGCTTTCCGTTCCACATAATTTGCCGCCGTTTAATAGGCAGCAGACTCGGGGTAGCGGCGTTGATTCTTTCTTACGTCGCAGGCTCACTCAAGCGGACGCCTATACGACGATGTGCGTAAAATAATGGCAATATGAATGTAGACCGATTCAGTGCCGTTTTCGCTCGGATGGACACTCAAGTGCCAGAGCCCAATTACTTTCGGGGCCACCTGCTTACGTCCGCACGAAATGTGGAGCGTCGTGAACGTTCTGATTTGATTGAATGAAGGCTTATGCTAAGGAAGCGAAAGGGAAGCGAGAAGAGAACACGTAGAATACATTTATAATGTAAGTGATGTATATTAAACTATTTTTTTTTACTTTTTAAAACAGATTTACTGCGGTTTTATGACTTAAGTCGGATGAAAACGGCAGTAATGAAATATGTATAAAATATGTATACTCATGTACTAGAACATTACAAATAGTTAACTGTGCAAGGTGGTCAATGTCAACAATTGAAATAATATTTCAATGATCTCCGAAACAAGAAGTGCCTGCCGTGACCTCCGCTCGGTACTTCAGCTCCACATATCTAATCCGCCTGTATTGGTCTTCGTCGATCTCCCTAACTTGTAATAACATTTGAGCCTCACTCTCGGAAAACGGAGTTTAATGCATGTCCGTAAAGTTCGTCCCAGATTAGCCTATGCAGTCCGCACAGGCTTATCAGAGACGACACTTTCCGCTTGTATGGAATTTTAGTTTAAATGAACTCTTCTTAACGAAAATTAAGCCTGCGCGGACACGTAACGCACATGGATTAAGCTCCGTTTTCCCAGAGCAAGGCTCATTTCAATGAACTCGGAAACAAAAAGCGACTGCCGTGACCTTCGCTCGGTACTTTAGCTCATCACTTCTAATCCGTTTGTATTGGTCTCCGTCGCTTCCCCCGGCTCGATTACCGCTGCGTCAACGCACCCAGTGTCATGAAGGCAACTTACCATCGCGCCTCTTACCTAATCTTGTTACAACGAAATCGAACAATTTATCAATCGCGCCCGTTGTAAAGTGATTCCAAATGATTTCGCTAGATTTCTCTTTGATGCTAGTTGGGGAAGATTGTTATTGTGAACCATAAGCTGGTCCGTAAACGGGATTTTCCCTTTCCAATAAACACGAAGACAGCGCCAATAATAGGAGACTTAGTAGCTTTCAATTCCGCGAATCCGTGATCAAACGTCGCGTGCTTAAATTAGCAGGGATCATTAGTAAACGGTTTTACGGTGCTCCAAGAGGAAATGAAGTCGCGTTACACGGGCAATATTTGCATAAACACCTCCGTTGATAAACGAAATGTCAATATAAAGTTTCAATTACAGACTTTAAAGTCGGCTTCTGTCGCTCTCCAACTCGTTAAAGGATGAGGAGAAATTGGAAAGCGAAATCAAGTATAAGACACTCTATAGACAAGGGTCCTTAATTGTAAAGGAACCGTTTTCAATGACGCACTTTACATTGACAACTAGCTGTTATTGCCGGCTTAAGATCCGCTCGTGTTGAGGGCCCCTTCCTGGAGTGCTAGTTTACAATCGATGTTATTTTGTTTTATATAACACCCTGTTTGAAGTAACAGATTGTCGTATAATAAGAAACATATATTCGTATAATAAGAAATGTATTTTCGTATAGACTTACTCTCTTTGGCATGTAAAGCGGTATATATTTCATTATTAATATGTAAAACTTAAGAACGTATACTCGCATTAGTTAACAGCATAATTGTATAATATAATATGTAATTATCTTACTCTAAAAATACTTTTATATTCACATACACATTTTTTTATATGACATACACAGCAGCTACTTCAATCAAATGGTGCCGTTTGCCTTCGTGGCAATATACGGTAAGAATTGTAAGTTACAAAATCATGCAATGATGTCTTAATAGTAAAAACATGGTGCTCCTTGGTCGCAAGTGGTGGCAGTATAATAAACAAACACTGTTTAACTACAAAGTCGTGTTTTCTTTCAAAATTCAGAAGCACGTAGATTTTTTTATGCACTGGAACAAAAATCGCTCAATCAAAATCCGTGACGTCTTTGTGTTTGTTCGTCAAACACGAAGACGTATGGGTGTACATAGCAGGAAAATTGGAGCTAATGCAAAGTGACAGAGCTGGTCTATGCCGCTCCCCGGCGTCAGGGCCGAGGTCTGATCAAACATGACACCTGACATAATCGGGCTCGAATTTCACTCATGCCACGGATTCACGTTCATAAATGTAAACATCGAATCATATTTAATGATGGGTTAAAGGCAAAGACCAGTATATGGATATATGAATTAACTGTAGATTAATGGTTTTTGATTTAACCAAAATTATCGCGTGGTGCGGACCACCTAACAAGTGAAACCGGTGCGCTTGTTAAATTCGCTCGACGGAAAATTCAAATTTTCACTAGCGGTTACCTGAACCAAAAGCAACTTTTGTACAGCAAATAAATTGCATTTCCCTTTCATTCCATATTTTCACCGTTTGTAATGAATGTTGCTACAAGTTCAATGAATAGCGCACCTGGGCACGGTGTCCATTGATTTTTCTCCTTGATTGATTGAGATTGGATTCTGATTGACGATCATAATGTAGCGGAAAGAAACCTGCATCCCATTTAATAAGACGAGAAGCAGGATGGAAATCACACCGTGATACACGAGGCACGCTTAATAAAGCAAGGCGAGAAAGATAAACTTGGCTAATCATTATTACTCCTTGTGAATAAAACTGTAGCAAATATTCGATTGAGGTTTTGTTGCGGTTTTAAAACATCTTATGAATTACATGGAAATCCTTACAGGTGTTGATATATTGAAGTGGTTGTTTTTTATCTTAAAGTGTTTGTTGTAACTTTTCACATTTAACCACCGTAACGTTACATTTAATGTTGGATATTTAAATTTAAACATTTGAGAGAATCTTGATTCTTAAACTTTTAATAAATTGAAACAGTTGTAAAACAATAAACGATTTATAATTCAAAAATCGCATTTCTGGATTTCTTTCCGCGTTTTTGCGTGTGCCGTCGCGGATATAAATTCATTTGATCTATCATTTATCGCGATGTTGCCAGCGTCGATATTGCCCGTAAATCACCTTTATCTACCGGAGGAGCCTTAATATCGGAGCCCGGTATCTTCGCCTTTATCTCCCATTACCCATTGTCAACACAGACAAACAAATAGCCCAATTAAATCTTGAAATTAACTCATAAAGCCTGGTCTTCCATGATGCGTTGTTATCGCTTGCCGCGTTGGTTCATTTGAGTCACGTCATGGGAAAACTGGGCTTAATGCATGTGCATAAAGTGTCGTCCCTGATAAGCCAGTGCAGTCCGCACAGGCCAATAAGGGACGACATTTTCCACTTTTATGGAATTGTTCGTTAAACAAAGGTCTCTTCTAATTGAAAATCCAGTGTGGGCGGAAAGTTTTGTCCGTGATTGGCGTGTGCACTGCACAGGCTATTCTGAGAGGACATTTAACGCACATGCATTAAGCCCAGTTTTCCCAGAACGAGGCTAATTTTTATTCTGGCTTTGCAATGCGCAAATTGGAACCAAGGAACGTTGACTTGTTGGCGGCGTTATCTGTAGTTTCGATTTTGCATTCCACTCGATACTTCAGAATATGCTTTACTTTGTTTCAATTAGTTAACACATTAAGTGTTTCTTTGTTCAGAAACCGTTTCCAGAGAGTTCTCTCTTAATTACAGTTTGAACTCTTGTACGTAATGGATGCATTTTAAATTATAATGTGTTTGTCTCGAAGTATTGCGTATTAATAAAAACAATTTAGAGGCTTTCATGTGCACTGTGAATAAGATATAAAACGATACCACCTCCTTTGTAAGGGTCATACATTTTAGGTGACTATGTGTTTCATGTACAAAACAAACGCGAATTGTTATTCGTAATTCTCGGCCAGTTGGCTCATTCTCTTTAGGCTTATCTGAATGACGTTTTGCATAATTATATTTCTTAGTTGTACGTGTTTAAATATACCATTGGAAACATATGTTTATATTTGTCTTAAATGGGAAACATAAGCTGATGGTGAGTTGTGTATACAATTGGAAACACGAACTTATTTTTGTTTAAAAAATGAGGAACATCAGTTAATAATCTTTGTAAAATGGGTAAAATACGCTGGTTGCTTTTCTAAAATTGTAGAAATAAACAGGTGTCATTCAATGGGGAACATTATTATTTATACTCTTTTTTTTTGTAAAATTGGAAAACACTTACGTTTACTTGTTGATTGGAAATACCAATAGCCAGTTTTTGTATGTGTAAAATGCGAACTCAAAATAAAGTTTCAATCTTACTTTGGCGAAAAATGGGTAGACCTTCATACTAAAGTTGTAAATAGAAAGTGCTTTAATATGAATTCTAAATATGTATGCGTTATAAACCCGATCAAAAATGCCTGTTCGTTTGAACAAACCCACGACCTCGCGGCATTGCTTCACATGTCTGCGGATATGTCAAGTCTAAAAGACGGAGCTCCGTTGTAAATCAGGAGCGGGCCTCAATCGCTCGGTAACCCGCGTGCCTGTAAATAACGTGTACATTTTTCACTTCAAAGGCTTTTCGGACAAGTAAGGAATCTACAAAGAAGATCTGAGGAATGCCGGGATCATACGGCCTTCATATCTGTCCGCTCATTGGTGCTAGTGTTTTATTAATGCTGTCGTATTGGCTATAAACTACCTCGGTGTTATCTTCGGCGAAAGACAAATACATGACTCAACTATGCGCGAAGGGAAGATGTTTTGTTCATTGCTATAATGAAGGAGGTAAATTAATTACTACAGATAACTGTCTATACAATTACCATTTTGAACGTGTGCACTCATAAATCAATATTTCCGGAAAAACAAACCCTTCCATTGTTGAACCGTAGAAAACAAACTCATTTCTACAACATTATACTTTATTCACCGTTTCACTGTTATGCACAAGCAAACTTCGCACCAAACGCATATCCATACATATTTTTATACCGACGATATATTCTTTAAAGATCGATGTCAGTGAAGTAGATGTCAAGTCATTTTGGACTCCCTTTTAGTCCCTTCAGTACACAGCTCGCGAAAGACATAGAGTATACTCTATACATTCTAAACGATAATACCCGGTATATTCAATTTATCTTATGTGTAGTTACTTGTAAACAATGTCGAATTGTTTTGTAATCATATACTGTGTTCATTGTGTAAGCTTCGTTTTTTATGTGATGCATATTTGGTGGTACGGTTTTGTTAGTACGGTTTTGTTGGTACGGTTTATGTGGAGCATTCTCTTCAACATGCTGTTTTTGTTTTAAATTTATTCACATTAATCAAGTAAACATATGAACAAAACGCTTTAATGCTTTCATTATGAAGAATAAAAAGTTGATACATTCACAAAATAAGTTATTAAAAAGTTATGAAATAATAGAAAAAATGGTGAAATGTATTTGTTTCATAAATTTGCTCATCAGGAATGTAAGTGTTTTTTTTTACAAAACCATTAGTTTTTCCACAAACAACAAAAATAAATTATTCTTATTAACTATTTAATTATATTTGGTTTCATTATTTATAAACTTGTAAAACTATGCATGCCCGAATTTGCATGACTTTGCAGCCTTTTCACTTATGCTAACCAGTAAATGTTTTATATAAAAATACCAACATTAGAAAGTTTAGTCCTTTGCACTTATATTATCATTTTTATTTATTTATAATATTAGCGGGAAATAAGAAAAGTATGTTAATGTTGATGTAATAAAGAAGACCTGCAAACGCTGTAGGCCATACCATGAGAACTATTCGTGAAATAGATTATTTTAGAGAGTTAAAGAGATAACGTTTAAATTATAAGTTTCTGTAATGTACATTGGAACTGCATGCATTGCCTGGTACAAAAACATGTGAAATGTATTGGACAATAGAATTGAAATTTCATAATATATGTGATGTAATGCCTATAATATATGTTAACCTAAGATATCTTATATAAGCTTTATGTATTTAAAGCCGACCCGAACGATAATACATAAAAAGTCGAAATAATGATGTTAGTGTATTTGTAAAAAATGTAAACAATAACTCAAGTTTGAACAGTAAGTGAATTTTATTAACGCTTAAGTGTTAATGCAAAGTTTATATCTTCTATTAAACATGACTTACTTAACAAAACCACCTCTTGTATCAATTATGATTTGATTCTAATTTCCTTCATATTATTTTATTTATGTTAAATACATTTGTATTACTATTTTCTAGTAATTCAATCACTTACACTTGATTGTTTACGCCATAAGGGATATCCATCAAAAGCATAATATATTTACTAAGTATAATTGTTATTTGTGATAATTAAAAAGGCATGTTTTGTACTATCGTGATTGCCATCTCAAAATTATCAATAACTAACTGTATTTTGTATAAATCAATTGTGATTTGTACGGCATTAGCTCACGTTTAAAACAAAGTAAACCAATACACTAATTCATGATCATATATCGCATATAATTATCATTTGTGGACATTGTTTTATTATAACTTTTAAAATGTTTGTATTTTATTTCCGTTGCTCAATCTATATAATCCAAAATATTATTTTATTATTAGATGATTTTGAGTTAAAAGCCTCGTTCATTTGGTTATTTATGTATCATGCGTTTGAAAGGTACAACATAAATTTTATTAAAGAGGTGATATGGATATTTTCAGCTGTATCTACGTCCCATGTCTTCAGAGCATCAGTTTTTAAATTCGAACTCAATATCAGTGGTTTGTTATTCAAATATTTACAGATGTTACACGCTTGATGAAAAGCGTAGGCTCTGATACTAAATTAAAAACGCATTAAGTTATAGGCTTTGGTTAAATTTGTGTGCTTGATGAAGCCAGATTAAAGTCAACTGTTAACGTGTGATATTATGTGAAATATTGATAAATATTATAAGAATTTATGTGTACAATATGGTGAAGTATATATTTAGATCTTAATCAAGAAGTAAACAATGTGCGTGCATAAAATAATACTGACACGACCAATGTCTACAGTTTCTTAAGAGTTGACATTTGTACCAATAAAGGTATTTCTACTACTACCTCGTCGATTTAGATTCTCTTGCTACTATTAAGATTGAGAAATGTAAAGTAAATTAAGCATTTTTATCTTCGTATCACGGTCATTTTTCTCCTTCAAATCATAACACAATTATTACACAATTATAAAAGAAGATTTTATCAGTGTGCGTGCATGTATATACGATCTGAAACGAAATACGACGTATGCGCTGTGTTTGTCTTTGGTATGATTTCTTACTTTAAAATAATCATGCATTTGTAATACTGTTTCCGCAGTTAGCTGACAATTTAAATATCCAAACATTATGCTTTGTTATCTGGCGCTCTTAATTCTTATATTTGTATAACAGTTGCATGGTGTGCGAGAATAAACGGAGTATTAGTGTTTTATGTTATATCAGTACTTTTACTATTATTTACAGTTTTTCTGCATGCTGCTCTATGCGCTGGAAAATAGAAGAAACAACTGATATTTCATATTCTCATTTTACTTATCTTTTGATTTCAACGCAAAAGCAGATCCTCAATGACAATAAACTGTCAAAAATAATATTAATATGAAACATACAAAAACAAAGAAACAAACGCATCACGTCTGAGAATGCATTGGCCAACGTGAAAGACCACAATTGGGACAATGTGACAAAAGTGGTAGCAATGGAATGTTAAAATTGATACAACAATAAATAAAAACCTGTGGTCCTGTAAGCTGTTTCTGGCGTCGGCGTAAACATTGGACATGCGCCGAAATATATTCAAACACTGACATGGAGTTACATCCGAAAAATCACGAATGAGAACATGTCAATTATGAGATTTCTTTAAACAGCATTTATCTCCTTGTTTTAATAAACATTGAGTAGAAAGAAACTGTCAGAATGTTGGTAGATATTGATTAAAACTTTAAAAAACACATTATCGTGAGATAAAAAATGTGCATTATCATATATACATATGCATCTGTAGTTCATATGACTCAAACAAAATGCATATATTACGTTATTCACAGTTTGTTTAATGTACATACGTGCCAATTCCAGCGATTACTCCTTCAGTTACTGCTACTGCGGAGTAACTCTTTAATCACCACTAGCACAACACGTTTATGAAAAGCACCACGTCTCTCGCACTTAGCACTGTACCTGTTTATCTTGCTCAAATTGCAATTCCGTAAAATGGTTAAATGCACTTCCGGTTAATGGCTAAATGCAGTGCAGAATTGTGCCACAGGAATTTGTTGACCGTTAACGCAAAAAATAATGAGACGAAATTCTTAATTGAGACAGTTGTTTCGCGGAATGAGACTGGTTCCTATAGCGATGAATTCCTAGTAAGACACACTACACAGTACCCAATGTTGCCTACAGTCACCACCATCTAGTCTGTGGCTGCATTAGTGGGTGGTGACTGTAACCAGGTAACACGTTCATGTTGTTCGTATAGTTGTTCATACTCGGTAAGTTCATACCGTTCATAGAGTTCATGGCGGCAGTGTTCATGTTATACGCGCAGCTCATATTCATTTGCGAGGAGAGGGACGTGTTGAGAGAGTTCATGGACTGGAGGCTGTCGCCCATGGGCGGAAGTGAGTTCATGGAATTCACACCGTTCATGCCGCCCATACCGTTATGCACCATTTGCGGAACTGAGCTGAGATTCGAAGACATGGAGTGGTGATGGTGGTGTTCGTTTGATTTCATAAGTCCACCGTTCATGGAAGGCTGACACGGTTTTCCGTCACGCACTAGAACCGGAACTGCCACTCTCCGCGGAGACGGCAGCGGATTCATGTCCAGACCCTTTTCCTGCCGGGCGCGCTTTAGTTTATACCTATGATTTTGAAACCATATTTTCACTTGCACTGGTGAAAGGCGGATAATGCTGGCTAAATGTTCCCGTTCCGGCGCGGATAAATATCTCTGCTGCCGGAAACGGCGCTCTAATTCGTAGGTTTGAGCTTTTGAAAACAACACGCGACGTTTCCGCTTTTTCTGCGGCTCGGTACTATTGGGATCTTTTTTTTCACTCCCGGACTCCTCCCCTCCCTCATCATCAATCAGTTCATCGTCTTCCTTTTCATTGTCGTCTGCGTCCAGACCGGAAGAGTCCTCGTGTTCCGATTTCATCGATCGACTGGACGGGTTTCCGGTTGTAGCGTGTGGTGTGAGTTCTCCCGCAGACTGGTTCGAACTGCTTCCGGGTGAGTTCATGTGGTGGTGCATATCTGAAAGACAAACGACACGTCATTAAAAATTAAAACAAACCTATTATAGCCTATGTATGAATAAATTTGAACTACAGACCCATACTTATAATTTATTAGAGATAATGCTTTAATAGCAAAAAAAGTGTTTAATTGCAAGCAATTGACCAAAAAGTGGATATGACGATAAAAGTCCATTGAAAACTAACTTCCTTTTTTTTTTTTAAAGAGTTCATTTGTGTGTTGTTGTTTTTTTTTAATAACAAGAGTTATAACCTTTAAACAAACGTATTGAATACGAATTGTCATATAGTATAATTATTTGTTAGAACATCTTAGTGTAGAATATTTTATTCGCCGACCAATCACATTAATTGTTTCATACAATGTTGCCAGTCGAATCCTTATCCAAAACATAAATATACAAGGCAAGAGTTCTATATAAAAAAAATCTTTTTACTTTTAACACATAACCAAACTGAAGAAACACGTTTTAAGCACATATAAAAATAACCACATACAAGTTTATTTTTTAAATCTATATTTCGGTATTCATGTAATAATACAATGCATAATAATATATTACATATATTAGTTATTTATTTATGAGTGTTAATATGCGCCTTTATGGGATTAAGAAAAAACACTTGAACTATTTATTACCATTTTTTATTTAAAGCTTGTGAAATTAAACTATAAATCCAACAATGTTAAGTTACACTTTTTAAAAAGTACATCGTTTATCCATTTGTTTTAAATTGTTCCTAACGAAGGTAAAACCACCTACAGATTGCATTTCTTGCTTTCAACCGCAACAGTACAATAAGTTTATCATAAATCATAAGATAACAAAAAGGTAAGATGGAAATACAATTGAAATGGAACAAGCTTTTTATTTTTCCAAATACTGCGACGGTTATGCTATATAATTAATATTTATCGTACGACTATTGATGTTTGCCTAGTTGCTCAAAACTTTAACGGACAGTTAAGGTAACAGTCTGTTAACTTCAGACCCAAATAAATGGATTTTAAAAGCCATGCTTTTATCAAACGCAAATTATTCGAGCATACATTTTTATAGTTTAGTTTTAAAACTTATATTAAAGCAATAAAGGGTAAACAATTAAGTCACATAAATATTGTGATCAAAAAATTAATGGCTCTTAGTTTTACTGTTCGTGAGAGTTTTGAGCAACCAGACCATATTATATAAAGGTACCTGATAAAATCGTCACCAGGGATAAAACAACGGCTAGGCAAGCCTTGCCTTCATTTATTCTAAGCCTCACCTGATATATTACACAACGATAGGGCAGTAACCTGTTAATGTGTATGTATCAACCATGTTATGAGAGTATACATAGAAAATAAAAATTAGAAATGTTGAATAAAAGCGACCGTTCTTGTTAGCTCCAATTAGCATTAACCAAGCCCGCGTCCGAAACAAACCAACCTGTGTCCACGGTATTTGTTCATCGCTAAATATGATAACGTATTTATCTTCCTTCAAACGGCAAAGACGCACATATCTGTTGTTAATTAGCGGACGCGAGGTGGTAATGATAAAATAATATTACGTGTATTTGCACAGAGCAAATCTTTAGACATCCAAATAGTACAAACTTCGTATGAATACCCGCAATGTGTTTGAAATGGATAAAAGTAAATATCAAATCAGATAAGGGATAGGCCGGCCGAACTCAACATAACACCTGGATGAAAATTCAAACTGAAATTAAACGATACCGCGGTAATGACAGGCCACAATATACGCTCAGTGAAAAGATAGGTTAATTAAAGATTAAAAAGGGTCTTTCGAGCGAAATATTAGATAGTGGGATTTGGAATGTGATGAAAGTCTTTTAAGATTTTAATCTAGTGAAATCGAAAGTGTGCATCATAATATAAGAAGTTATGATACACCTTGATTCATGTTGTGGCGAAAACTTTCTTGAGTTTGGATAAATAAACTGAAATTAATATGTTTTTATTAATCGTAAGAAACATATTTAAAACATAAGTGGTTGTTGACATTTCTTTGTTCGAATATATTACGTTATTTTTTATGAATTTTATTTTAGTTTGCAAATATTAGTCAAATGTGTTCCTTTAAAAGGAATAAATATGAGTTGCATCGACCAACTATATATCGGGTTTTTGATAATGTGTGTTTATTTACAATGAGATTTTTGTTGTTGTAAGTTCTGTAATCGCAAAATGGTGTATTTAAATAACACCATTGCTCTTCAAATTTACAAACCTTGAAGCTACAATACCGGTAGTTGGCAGTTAATCAACGCGATTATATTTCTTTAAATAGACTTATTAATGCTTTATACACTAGACATTTCTATATACATAACTGTTCTCATCAGCACCTTGTTTCAAGTTTACACATCTATTTGAGCATCGCCCTGCTGGGAAAGCCGGACTAAATGCATGTGCGTTAAGTGTCGTGACAGATTTACATTGCAGTCCGACATGCTAATCAGGGACGATACTTTCCGCTTTTATGTTTTATTTAATGAAGTCTCGTCCCAGATTAGCCTGTGCAGTCCGCATAAAGTCCTGTTTCCAAGAGCGCGGCTCATATGTATTTATATTTGGAAAAAAATGACGCGCCTTTTTATCATGGGGGATAAAATATAATGAACAGAACAGAACAAAGAATTAAGCACGTTAATGTATCCCGGCTTAGGAATTGTTTTTTTAGTAACGTCAAGAACTGAAAATGTAATTTAAAACTATATTTTTTTTATAAAGTATATGAAGGTAAATACTCTTCAATCCGTGTTCTGTTAACTTACTATAACGTAGTAGTAGTATTCTCGGTGGACGTTATATACTTTAGCAATAAAATATAATACAATTGATGGTTTAATGAAACACATGCTTATTACATAAACGACACTGTTTTCAAGAAATGCAATACTATATACACCAAGCCGATTTTTTTAGGAAAATATTTTTACTGACCTTTTATTCATTGTAAATACGTTAAAATATTTTCAACTGGTAGGTATTGCTTTATAGATAATTAGTATTTAATATAAGTTTGTACAGAGGGAAAAAATACAGCAATTTGAGGACACAAAGACATATTTGTTTTCACTTAAGCAAACATAATTTAAGACACTTAGGAATCTGTTTAATACCGACCCAAAAATTTGGATTTGTGACAAGTAATATGGTCACCACAAGTTTCTTTTGATAATTTGGAAGTATATAGAAAAAAACGATTCTTCGTTAAACTTAAAAACAGAATCGACAGCGACCTTAATGCCGCGTTTACGACCCGTTGCGAACTGTGTTAAATCGGGAACCAAAGTAGAATGGGCTACTAATTATCTCACCTTTTTTTGTCTATATTTCACTACTTAGAATTCAATTAAACGAAGTGATTTGCTTACGAAAACGCTATATACAATCGACACCCTTGACAAAACAAACGAGTTGCGTTCTGGGTCAACTGGGCTTAATGCATATGCGTAAAGTGTCGTCCCAGATTAGCATGTGCAGTCCGCACAGGCTAATCAAGGACGACACTTTTTCACTTTTTTCCATAAAAGGAATTCTCTTCTTAATGAAAATCCAGTTTAGGCGGAAAGTGTCGTCACTGAATAGCCTGTCAGGACTGCACAGGCTAATCTGGGACGACACTTTACGCAACTGAAATAAGCTCAGTTTTCCCAAAGCGCAGCTTGAACAGAAGCTTATAGTTCTACCAAGGACACATACGTGTATACTGCATGACGTCTGCGGAGTTGTTCTGCAACCATCGGGCGTACGGATTGTCGCCGGCGTCGTATCCGCCGTAATCCACCGGCGGCAGCTCGGGAATGTTCGGGATCGTCCGGAACGGCCCCGTCGTCGTCGTCTCGCTGGAGACGGCGCTGCAGGCCAGCTTGCCGCCGGGCTGAAGGTCCAGAATGTCCTTGACATTGAAACTGCTGGACTTCAGCACCAGGTGGCCGTCCATCTGTGATGGAAATGGTTGTGGAACAGTGAGTATATGCCACAACGTACCGATGGTATTAACTACGTCACAACGTCAAAACTCGTCCGCGTGTCACATGCGTACGTGCGATAAAACGAACTTAAGTGTTAAGACTTTAGAATCTAAGTCCTGTATAAACTATAAATCTACTCCCGCGGCGTTCTTATGTTTTAAAAAATAGGGAAAAATCGAACGGCTCTTAACACATGCCAGTATGATAGAGGATTTCAACTGATAGCTATATTTCACGCAGTGTTTGTTGACATTGCAACCGTTCAATACATGAAGGAGGGTCAACTTAATTCGCATGAGAAATCGTCGTCAACCGCTCGACCACTCACGAGGCACTCTGCCGATAGAGAGACCACGCCTATTGGCTTGTTAAACGGGCGTCACAAGCGAGGCGGGCGGTGGGTGGTACCCCGGCGCTCTCTGTACGTTTAAGATCTAGCCATTTACGGTAAAAGAATAAGGCTGTAACACTCAGTCGGAATTAAAAGCTTTATGCCATTTAGAGCGTTGTTTTATTGCACACGATAATTGACCGGTTGTCTGACAAAAGTTTTGCGTTTAATTAATCCAAAGTCGCGCATGGCTATTAACGCGGTGGAAATGTTTCCAGCTATAAATCGCCCCATTTTGTCTTTAGCCGGCGAAAGGTTTAAATAATAAATATCGATGGCCGTTAGTGGGGATACTTGAACATATTGCAGTGAGATTGTGCCCTGGTTATAATGAAACGAGGCGCGGACATGTTATATAACGTCTACTTAAGACGGCGTTATTGTCATCCAAATGCTGAATAACTGGGTGTTCGCGGGCCTCTAAATCTTCGACGTAACGCCTGCCACGACCACGCGCTCGTCTTCTGCTAATGAGCGTTTAAAAGGACATGAAAAACCTTTAACGACCTTTAATTTAGCGCGTTACGTAACATTAAAATTGATATTCTACTAAGAAGAAACATTGTGACGCGATCTCAGTCAACTAAGATTTATTAGCACAAACGCCTAATACTCTTGAACGCTGACAAGCTTCGGCAGAGACATATCTTTATTAGAGTTTACAATGCATGAAACGTAATTATGCTCGTAGTTTACAGAGGCATACAAGTGTACGCGCCAATGCATCTTAAAAAATATGTATAACGTGTACGAACATTTCACCCATGAACATGTTATCATATTTACATAATCTTGATAAAATCGGTATTTTGAAGTATTTTAATCGATCATGACATTGCCAACTCCAAAAAAACGATGTCCGCAAGATTCTTCTGTGCGTAATATTGCTCTAGTTTCAAACCAATTGCGCGCGCAATGCAGCAGTGTCACCCCACGGACGGCGGGTTCGGGGTTTGCTGGGTGCGCTGCGCGGTTCGCGACAGACAGAGCAAACACCGTCGCCGTGATGGCAGTTAGCATAATACATAAGGAGCCGAGCGCGCTATTTGACTTTCCAAAACCGACGTGTACATAGGACGAGAAATTTCAGCGGCAAGGTACACACCTCGTGTTTGTAGATGTCCGCGAGTGAGCGATCACGGGGATTACCGGGCAATATAAACAAAAACCCGCGTCTCAATTTACTGTCTTTATTTAATTAAGATTTCAATCACTGCACTGTCACTTCCACAATGCGTGTTTTTTTTTCTAAAATGTTCGAGAAATAACATGCGCAAAAGGATGTTTTATTTATCATAGTGATATCCACTAACATTTGATAACATAATGGTCACACAATGATTGACAGGCATGGGTGAAAAGAATCTTTAATTTTCAATTTCAATTGTTTTTATTGCGGAATCGTTTAAAAAAAATAACATACGTTTACTGCGTCGCTAACGTCGACGTCGTTTGGAACGCGTTTAACCAAAACGAACTATTTTTTCTATGTTTTTGGTTCTTTTTTTTGTTTCAACGTTGCTGCGTTCAAGTCCGCTATTATTAAAGCCACGAAAAGCCTCTGACGATAACGACATTTCTTTATTGATCCAGTGCTTACCGCACACCGAAAGACTCTTATATGGCATTAAACGTTAATTAATATTTAGTGTTCTCGTGCACAGCGACATGGCAGGGCTGTCGAAGCCGCGGTATTATCGCGTTTAGGGCTGGTAAAACCTCGAAAACCCATCAAAGTCAACTACTTATGACGATGAAGAGGCTAAACAAACATGACAAATCTCACAGGATCATTGTTTGTGGACCCGGTAAGAGTGTGTCCTGGCCCACAACTCAAACCGAGCACTAGAGAGCCCGAACTTTACACAAACAGTCTAGACGCGAAAACATAACACTCCGTTATAAGCTCTTAAAAGCGGTTAATGTATGATATATATAATTTATTGATATGCAACTTAAACGGTCATATGGGTATAAAATAACAAAGAGTACATTTATTTTCTTTACATTTACTTCTAATACATGGATCTTATTTTTGCTAGACGTTCTCTAGATAGTTTCATATCTCAAGAACGGCGACACTAAAATATATATAACAGTTTAATTTAAACGTGCAGGTATCATAACTGCATCATTTGAGTTGCGTTCTGAGAAAACTGGACAAAATGCATGTGCGTAAAGTGTCATCCCAGATAAGCCTGTGCAGTCCGCACAGGTTAATGCGGGACGACACTTTCCGCCTGAGTTCGATTTTTGCTAAGAACAGTCTTCATTTAAACGAAAAATGTCATAAAAGCGGAAAGTGTCCTCCCTGATTAGCCTGTGCGGACTACACAGGCTAATCTGGGACGACACTTTACGCACATGCATTATGCCCAGTTTTCTCAGAACAAGGCTCGTATCATAATTGCATCATTTTGCCGAACATGTCAATCCTGATGCAGACGATAGCATTTTTAATGGCGCCAAATTACTTCCGGTAAATCCTCGAGATTTCTTAACTACGAAACCAAATAAGCAGCCTGCCTAAAACCCGTCCTTGTGAAGCCCGACCGGAATACGAACTGTAATTGTCCCGGACAAACGTGCAATTCTTACAAACAAACAAGATTAAGCATAATCCCCACGTTTGGGCGCTTGGAGAAAAATAAAATTAAAAACGATTGGTTGCAAAATAAATGGACAATGTTTATAAACTGTCGGCGATGGTTTGTCCGTCTATTTAGGGAATGTGTAAACTACGGATATAAGCGCTGTCAATTTTCTCAGGACAAACATAGAAATCGCCTCCTCATGATTATAATAAAAATGACTTTTCTCTGTTGTTGACAACTTGTCGTTTAAGTTAAAATGATAACGGGTTTCTCAATCTAAGTTTAAGACATGACCATTTTCCGCGGCAAAGGCTGTTTTACTAAACAGACTTTGTCATTGAATGCTGCGTTTTTTTTAATGTCAGTTAATGACAATTTCAAGAAGTGTTTTTACTAAAATGGTCATACATGTTAATATCGATATAAACACACATGTTATGTAGTTATTAATCTACAATGTACAAGCAAACAGAACTTGGATTGTCAAATTCGAACAGAGCGTTGATTAAAAAAGCGATACAATTATTTTTAATATTTATTTGCCATTTGCGATTACTTTTCTTATTTCTTGTTGAAGCAGTGTTTAGTGAATACGTTGTAAATATTAATTATTTGTAAGCAGCTTGTAAAACTTCCGACAGTAATTTATTTCGGAACGATGCTACAGGAAAGTAACTCTAAGCGATAAACACTTTTAAGAGTTCCGCAACGGCAAAAGTTATACCCAAAACAGACCTTGTTAGAGCTTCATTTAGGAACATTTCTTGGAAAAGATATTTAAGACACTTAGGGCCGTTTTTCCTGTATATAACCAGTAAGTGTAAAGACAAATTATATTTATTTTGTATTTACTAGACATTGACAAATATATAAGTTAACGTTTCGGTCCGGAAACAAACATGGAACCACATCATTTGACAGTGCGAGGTCTATTTATGGTTGATAAATGGTGGAGCCGCTAGAGTAACCCAATAACGGCCCCGAACAGAATCTTAAATTAATATCACAGCAAACGTGATAAAAACAATTTGTCATTGTGTAGTGGTGTCCGCCAATGGACAGGGAGGTAGCGGGTTCGATCCATAAATCAGCCCTAGGTTTCCGATGCAATCGAGGTAAAATAAATGTGTTTAAACTAACAGTGAGTATATATATATACATATACACAGCCTTTATAATTCCAGAAATACATTTAATGAAATTGTCTGTGTTGTCCTGTATCTGTGCCATTTGTGACCGTCAGTATTCTTCAAGTTTTTAATGTCAATACCATACACTCCATTAAATATTGCGACATGTGTACAAATATGTAAAAGTACAACACTAATTTGTTATAACA
The DNA here is from genome assembly GCA_007657795.1 of Dreissena rostriformis. Classification (NCBI taxonomy): domain Eukaryota; kingdom Metazoa; phylum Mollusca; class Bivalvia; order Myida; family Dreissenidae; genus Dreissena; species Dreissena rostriformis. Next base: position 114,039 of record VMBQ01001864.1, on the reverse strand, counting down.
AACTTAAAAACTCTGAAAATGTTACTTGTACATTGTTCAGATGACAGAAATGACAGTTGCAATAAATATTGTAGTTCAGGTGCCAGCAAGAGTGTGCTTGTTTATTTGAAATTTCGTTAATACTTAAGTTGCATTTTTTTTATTAAATACAATTATAACGGTGATAAAATGCATAATGTATCGGTATTGTCTTGAAAGGTATGTGTTTGAAATTTTGAAATTTTCATAACTGTATTTGAATGATAATTTCTCGCCAAAATTTTATAACAGCTCAGCATAAATTTAATTTAAATTATGATTTGAATATCTTTTCTCTTTAAATGGTTAAACATATTAAGATCAATCATTTGCATTAGTTTTTCCACAATTTTAATTTCTTGTTTATAGAGATATTCATGAATATTTCCTGTTTTGAAAAACATAATTATGTGTGGCGGCCATCTTCGCTTTGGCAACCATCTTGGGTTTTAGGGGCTGGGTATTCCGCTCATTTTTGTTTGTTTCGCCTGCATGTTAAACTGTACAAAATAGTTTTATTATTTATTATAGTCTCATCCAATATTTACATTTATCACAGTTTTGCATATATAAAACAATAAGATAAAACATTGGCCACTAATAAAATGAATTGTAAGAGACTTATACTACGTATCAATGTACTTTACATGACAATACAATATGGTGCTTTTCCATTTTCTGGAGTATTTTGTAAAGAAATGACCCCAGTTACTCCTTTGAGGTAGCTTTACAGATGCTTCTATGTAAGTTAGTAAAATGGACCACAGTGACAACAAAGGTGCAACATACCCGTAATCAGCAACAGGATGTAGAATGCATTGCATAGTGGGATTTTAGGCATTCAAGTCGAATTTGACACGTGTTTCTATTTCGAAATAACATTTCATTTTGTTGTTTGTCGCGTATGGTCATTAGGATCACATGTTCGCGCAGACAAATGCCTTTTAAACAGATATGTTTGCTGCGTGATGGGTCGGTACATGGTGTATAATGTGATTGTAAAATGTACATATACCGGGCGTTCATCGATTCGGACGGTTTAATGGCAAATGGATTGAGTTTGCAAGTTTACATCTCCGCTGATCTCGAAGTTTATTCGCAAAGATTTACATTTCCATTAAAATTCAACGTTTGTTTTTCCATTTATAAAACTTTGACATTGTTTACACGGTAAATTAATATGTTTCCTCGTGTTCGTTTCAGTCCGCATATCCTTAACGTATTGTTTAATCTGGCTAATGTAAAAAAGCTAAGATTCTCGTCTGTGAAGTCTTCGATCTGTTTACGAACCCAAAAGTGTATTTAACTTCCGTTGGATTAGAATATACCCGGCTTAAATCTGCGCTGCGACTTTTACTTTTTTCTCCGTATTTCTGCAATTATATTTTGCCCCTCATAATCCCGCGTACAACAAGCCGATCTTTCATCGTTTTACCTAAACAGAGCGCTTTTAAAGTGGTCCTTACGCGTCCTCCCATCAATTTATCATCTCGCCAAAGCCCGCGTTCCAGCACGAGATTTCAACGCGGGTCCACATTTTCCCCCACTCGCTGAAGTTGGAAATGGACATGTTTGGAACGATGTTTACCAAACTGAAGCGAAAACAGCAAAACTTTCACACAATTTGAAAATGTTTGGTCGCAGCTCTCGACCATAATCGGAGCGAAGTTTTGTTCAATGAATCCCATGTGCGCATTCCGTTCCTTTGCAAGCTGGGTGGAAGGACACGCAGGGCGAACATCTTGGCGACGCAGCTATGCGAAACACGAAACATGTGCTATTTTCACTAGATATTGCGCAGTCAGTCTCACCGTTCATCGCTGAATCTGGACTTTGCGTTTTATTTGTAAACAGGTGACAGGACTATGATGCAAATCCTTTGAAGCGCAAATATGCTTTGAAACGGCAAAATAAACGCCACTAGCGTCTTTGATAGTGTTATAAACTGCTGAACTCCGCTCCGAAGAGTGTCTTTGTGCATTCCACCGTGGACAGGGAAATGTGGCAACCACAGAATGTATCTGTTTGTGTAACGAAATGGTTTCATTGCTGGTGTCACTCGTTTTGAGAACGTATCAAATCTGGTCAATATTTCACTAAATCCAAATGCATATTTTAATCTCTTTATCGTCACTTCTCTAGGCGAGCTGTGAATATAATCTACTAAACGGTGATAGAGATAATTGTTTTCCACGAGAAGGGTCAAAGATTCACAAGAATCGATGAGCGACGGGTTTAAAGGATTGTTTATGAAGAGGATACTTGTTAAATAAGTGACACTACTCAACCGTGTACGCTTGTATCTTTTTTTGTTTGTCAATTGAACGTGTTGTGTCTGCCAATCAGGGATCATTCTCACAAAGTAACTCAAGTGAAATTTTGACGCTTAAACGTGTAACCCTGATATGAATCAATAAGGAGATTTCCTTTTAATCGAATCATTTCACTAACTAAATTGCAACACATTGTTACTAAACTCTGTCGAATGAAATGTGTAATACTCGTAAACTTTATAATACAGAAAAAAGACATGTTTCAATATATTTTTTATGTGTTGTGAAGGTATTCAATGAAAGGAATCTGTCATTAACCTTAAGGTAATAAACTAAAGTAACAAGGAGCCTAAAACCGATTGATCATTAGAAAAAGTGGACACTGGTAAATATTCTTCGAAAACTCAATAACAAATCGTCTCCGAAACTCTTGAAATCACTCATGTTTCGTTTGAGTGGCGTTTAGTTAAAATGTTGGTCATTTTGTAAGGACGTTATATTTATCAATTAGTTCAATGTCTATCATATATATGATACCAAATTCATCCATAGTTAAATCTTTAAAAAAAATCGAACTACGTAATTGAGTGTTTGTCCAGTCCAGTTTCTGTGTTCATTTTTTTATATTCAAATTATTCGTAATGTATGCATTTTTGCTATACATGTATTTAAAAATATTGAAAATTACCAACCCCATTCTAGTCGTATGCAAATTATTATGTCTGATTTAACGAGTAACTTTTTTGTTAACATTGGTAAAGAAATTTCTATATGTTGATATAATTGGTACGACATTATATTTAAGAAAATAAAGGAATATACCTTATATTTGTGGACATTTCTAAACGATTTGATTTCATTAAGAGATATTGATTATTTTTTATCATGGTTAAATGTTTGAATGTTATTATTTAAAGAATTATACGAGATATGTGTAAGACAGTAAAATATTTTGTAAAGGTTTGAAAAAGTTATTGCGCTAACTGTACTATGCATTTGGTTTACGTTAAAGGGGCGCAATANAAAAAAAAAAAAAAAAAAAAAAAATCTTAAATTTTTTAATAAAAAGATCTTTAGCCTATATAAAACAAATAATGACATCTTTAAATAAACACACATGAGCTCATTATTTTTAGTAAGGAAAGCATGTTGCGGTATTTGTATATAAACGAGCTGAGTCCGCAAGAGCAGTTTTGCAATGCTGAAATTAACAGTATACATGTTCCAAAAACAACAACAAACACACAAACAACAACAACAAAACACAGACAATATATTGTCAAACATTCGCGCGTGTCATGCGAAAACGATCGCGTTTTTGTCGCGATTTTTTCTCTCATTTATATCAAAATATCAATGAACGATCGCATGATATTATCCATCGAGACAGTATTCGCACTGTCTTAAAGTTAAGGCTCGCCAGTGATTCTATATCTCTTCGGACCAATTTCGGAATGCGAGGCAATAACGTGTCACCCATTAAAAAGATTATTAACCGGAAATCGCGGATGTCAAAACTCCAATCCGAGATCCGCGAGCGTCACAAGGAATTTAAAAATTACCAGAATTAAAATTCACGTATATTTTATACACCTGTTTACTTAAGCTGTAAACGGTGAATAAATACAATAAAAGAGACAACTAAAACGGTGTTTAGTATGCGAATGTCAAAAAATAAAACATCATTTATAATATATTTAACCGGACTCTCATTTTAGAATACAATATTACACAAATACGCTAACAGCCAATGCATAATGTATCCGTTGTAGTTGAGCTATGACATTTTAAATTTAACGTTAATTCAACTTTTTTTTATAACTTTGTGTATAGAGTTAATAAAGATCAATTTATTTAAGTTTTAATAATTTAAGTTGTTTATGCGATATTAGTTTAAATGCACTAAGTAGTCGGTACGTATGAAGTAGGGATACGAGTTTATCTGAAATTATTACATTGTGCAATTATGAAAAGAATTTGTGTGATGATATGACTTACTCTAAAACGATACGTGAATACAGAAAGGACAAAGTCGTTGTCACACAACTGAGTAAACCAATTGGAATACACGTTTTTCGCTGTTTATCAGTAAAACGTTTGTTAAGAGAAAGATGACTCTAAATCAAAAATTATTTCAGAGTTGTTCTGAAATTTTAACATTATTTAATGTAACCGAGGGGATCATCTTAACTTACCGCGGACCAGGCTTCCGCAATTGCGTCGGTGGTGGAGGTCATGGTGTTGTCGTCTGTCATGGCGGAAATAACGGCTGACTGCAGCAGACGAGAATACTGACGGACACGCGACACTGACACGTTGTTAAATAGGAATGACGTCACAGAATGGTAAAAGTCTCTACATTAAATGCACGTAAAATATGACAGAAAATGATTGGTCGTGGAGCACGCGCATGCGCAGAGGACAAGTATTCAACGCACGACAATTATGCCGACGTGACGTGTCGTACGTCGATATGATGTATTCATATGCTAAATTCTTTTATTAGTAGTTTATACGCATGGTTCGTATTTAAAAAGTGTAGATGTGAAATCTCAAATTCCTTATTGACATCCAAAAGTTACGTATGCTTACAAGGATTGAATGTTTGTTTATTGTTTTTTTTTCTTTCAAGATTTTTGTTTCCGTCTTGAAATAACTTCCTGTATCAGTATTTTTTTCAGATGCTCGTGAGTCTGCAGTCACGTGATTTTTGCCATTGTTCACGTGGTCAGTTCCATCATTTACGTTCACTCATACATATGCACTTACAATTTAACAATCACTTCAGACACTATTTCACAATTTTCACTTGTTGTTCCGATGATTCATGTTACAACTTTGGATTTATTTTGGATTTATCAGTTCAATATATCGGTAAGGTTATTCAGTTTATAATCGGGTTACTGTTAGTGCAACTCTCCGAAAGTAACCAATCAGGATGTACGATACATCCTCGCCGAGTTAATGCTGACTTCGAACTTTTGGCTACGTCATATAATTGATTACGTCACACCGATTTTTACATAACACATGATCAAATCGCCACACCTAGCATGCATGTGATTTATGAACACATATACCTAAAATGTCAACAAATAATACAAAAGAACCAATCATCTCGGTACGGTTCTAACACTTAGCACACATGTATTAATGTAACTGGTTCAAAAGCACAGATATATTAATATAAATGATTCAAATTGAAGTATGCATGTGATACAGAACCTACAATCAGCGTACACGTTTTTGCCATTAAGAATAATATCCAAATATCACAAAAGATTCGTGCCAATCCTTATAAGAGGCACAAACAGATGTGTAATGTTCAATTTTGACGGGTTCAACGCTGACAGAGACTAAAATCAAAGCCATAGAACGTGATAAGCACAGTTTACAATGTTTTATGATACCGTACTAATATTCGAATATCTCGCGGTTTATTGCACCCTTCAGTCATTGCTAAAAACATGTTTGCTTTTCGAGTTATTAGAAGATAAAAACCACCGCGTCCCTTTATGTTCAGATACAGACCGTATCTGTCGCAAATGAATCGCATTTATTGGCGGTCATAATTGATAAAATAATTTCATTTCAAACGGTCCGACATCAAAATTACACCACGTTGGTTCATCCATATCACCATTTGCACATTCAATTCCGACTTCTCAACATTCACAATTATTCATGAAATATTCACAACAAGAGTGGCATAGGCCCTAAGGCGCTCACCTGAGACCCTACACCCAACCTCTTAGGCGGCCATGATTTTCAATGATCATTTTTCAAACTCGGCCAGCATATCATAGTGTTCTGACCATTTTGATAAGACAATTATTAACTTCTATGAATGTTCAACATATTTCAATATAGCCATATACAGAAGACTGCATCGTCCCTTGGCTACACTGTGTCTCAATGGATATATAATATGAGCAATTTTTGAGCAAAGCAAGATTGGCACTGATTGGGAAAAAATTGATTTCTAGAGTGTTGAAAAGGTTGACTATAGCCATATAATGAAAACTGCCAAGCCACCATGGCGGTCATGTTTTTCAACGGACCGCCACCATTTTCGAACAAGGCCATAATTTATAATGGGAGTACATTTAAAGGCAAGTTACGTGATGATTTGGTAAAAAAGTGAGGTCTAGAGTATTATAAAGGTTTTATTATTGCAACCCAAGCTCCTAGGCAGCCATGTTTTTTTTCCAACGGATCGTTACCGTTTTCGAACTCGGCTGAGATGTCATTAGAGCTCATGTTCTGAACAAGTTTCATCATTTTGCAAAATATGAGACTTCTGTTGATGCATAATTGGAAACTAATTTCACGTTGAAATGTCCACTACAAAATTGCACCTAACGCTATTGCCAATCGGATCAAGCCGCTATTGGAAACAATTATAAGCTCAAATCAAACATGATTTATTAAAGAGAGATGCATTAAAAAATGTTAGGATTATGTAAGTAATAATTTAATTACAAATGATTCCTGTCTTAGATCGTTTTCTGACTATAATGAAGATTTTGTCATGCTTTTATGTTTAAAAGCCTATCAACTTTTCATTTTTGCCAACCTACAATAAATTGGATAAAACACTGCTATCGATATACCATGTCACTTGTAACAATTGTCAATTTCTAGAGTTTTTTTTTTAATATTTAGAAAGGTGTACGACAAGGCTGCCCATTGTCACCTTTGTTATCCAGTATATGCATTGAACTGTTGTCTGTTGAAATGATCTATATTAGAATAGTACCTCAATGAATATCAATAATGTTAACGATAAATAATCAATGTTCACTGAAAATGCATCCTTAATATGAGATGGCACGCACATATCATTTGAAACTTAAAAATGTACGAGAACATTGTTGCATCACTATCAGGTTAAACACTCAACAAAACTTAACTTAAAATTACAAAATTATGTGCATTTAAACAAAGTTAAATACAATATTGAAAAGATAAAGCAATATTTTGAACTCTCAGTACGCCAAAGCTCTGGGAATCAATTTTAGTAATACATAATTATGAAGCAGCATTTGAACTTAATATACTAACAACAACAAAAGAATTTGATAATCGTTTAAATAAATAGAAAAAGTTAAAATTATCAAAAAATGGAGAAAATAACAGTTTCAATATGTTTTGCATTCCCAAAACTAGTTTTACCACTCATTGTTTTACCAAATCCATTCGAAAACATCACAAAATCAGTCATGCAATTCTTTTGGATGATAAACCCGATAAGATAGCACGAAAAAAGAATTATTCAAGATAAAGCAGATGATGCGCTAAAATGCTTGATATTAATATGTCTATCGAATTACACAAAACAAGTTGGGTTAAACGCTTTATTTTTAATCAAAGTCAACATTAAAAAAAAAATCTTAACCAACATGCTTGATCAATTCGGTGGTTATTTAATATTTAAATAAAATTAACTTTATGACCATGAACATAAAATCTGTGTTTCTGAAGAATGTGTTACACAGGGTGGCTTCAAAAATCCAAAAGCAACTAATAGTTGGAACAATACGTTTATCAAAAACGTTTTTATTTTTAGCAAAACATGGTTTAAAAAAAGGGAGTACAATTTTCAGATCATATATTCGACTTCAAAACCAAAAAATCTTAAACTTTCCCAGAAATCTTTTATCTATATGATAAAAGCAAAAACGATTTCTTGAAATATAATATTCTAATTACACAGCATTCCGATTTATTGGAAGCAATTATTACAGCAACACAACATTGAATATTCTGTTCCAAAATGCATGTACAACAACACCAAAGAAACAACCAATCCGTGTAAACTAATATTATGTAAAATAAGTCTTAACAGAAAAAAAAACAAGAAGATTTCAAACAAATTAATGCAAAGTATCTCTAAATGTAGACGAAAAATACTATAAATCAATGTTCACACAACCTTTAAATTTACCCACTGATACTAAATTAACCCATTTATGCCTAGCGTCTAGAAAAAAGGCCTAGGCAAACAGCACATATTTTGGATAAACCTTCAAAAACTGATCCAATACAAATTTGGCCTTGAATATGCACTAAAGCTAAATTATACTAGCATATCATTGNTTATCGTTTGATTCCAGACCTCGCATTTGTGGGCAACCTAAATACAGGAGACACCAACCTTTCTAGAAAAAGCTATTCAATGCCATGTTTGCCTGTGAAGATGGTCGCAACACATTTACTTATGTACTTAAGCACAGAAAGCTATAGTATCATCACAGAAAAAATGTTTGTCTGAAAAAATATAATGAATAATATGGAAAAATAAAACAAAAATCTATTGGGATGCGTTTTGTTTGTCTATTTTGACATTTATTCCTGTATATGTTAAACTTTTTTTATTTCGTTTATACGAAATTTCTTAACTTCGCAACTGTGAGATTGCACGTGCTGTCGAACGCAAATTAGATGTGTATTCAGCATTCCAGCCGCAACCGTTCAGTAATTATTAACGGTTTTCAGTTTAGATATTACGGAAGTGGATAATGCGCAGAACCGGAAACACGCTTTCGTCTGATGACTTTCTCATTCAGAGCTCTGCAGGGAGAATATTAGAAAACTCACGAATGTTGTGCCTGAAAGGCTCATTCAGTAATTCTTGTTACACTAGGTAATGCTTGGCAATTAATGGAACAAAAACGAAACGATAGCCGTGCGTGCTGCGACATACTCAGTACTGCTCGATAAGTACCATTCAGGAGTGTGGCTTAGTTACACCGTAAATTGTTCGCTGTTTATTAACACTTTGCATGCTGGGAAATTTGTGGTCTGCTAAAATGTCGTCTGCTGAATTTCTAAAATTAGCTTTTCTTTCGAATTTTTTCAAAGAATAGTATCAGAATAGCAAACAGTTTGGATCCTGATGAGACGCCACGTTCTGTGGCGTCTCATCTGGATCCAAACTGTTTGCAAAGGCCTTCAAAATCCGGTTCCAGCGCTCAAAGGGTTAACTCTGTTTTCAAGTTCAATAAATTCTTGATTCATCAATATTTTATGGACACTTGTTCGTTGCTGTTTTGCACCAAAGAATAGTATGCAAGCGAATTTTAGGATAACTAAGATTACAAACGAATGCTTTGTTCATGTTACATCGAAAAAAAACAGACATCTTTTCCCTTCTTATATGAAATTCAGTGAAGAAACAACTGACATATTTGAAAACTGAACACAAGTTCTAAATATCACGGTTTGATGTTATTTAAAGGCCTAAACATTTGAACTTGATTGATTGAAACTATACTCACAAAAAAACACACAAAAAACACGAACAACAACAAGAAAACAAATAAATACTTTAAGACACATTAATCAAATGTTTAAGAATAAGGCCCCACTACTGCGAACGAACTTAGTCTCAGATTTAGTCTCAACTCGAAATATTGACCGATGATAATGCTAATAATTGTTTGGCTTGTATTTCAATGTGTTAGATTAAGTATAAGATTGAACTCGCTCATAAATATCAATTGTCATTTGGCCCGGACATTTTGTTAGCATAGGTAAAGTAACATGAAGCAATTTTTATAATGATTCTTTCTGGTATTATATCAGGACGTGTTTAATTTTTGCAACAACATAATAATGTTTGGTGCATTTCATTTTTTTTTAGATTACTTAATTAATTTTGGAACTGAACAATGGTCGCTGTCTCACAAACAAGTTAGTATTATGCACCAGTCTTTACATGGGCTTATTTCAGCCGTGATTGCCTAGCAATTTTGTAGATAATTTTATAGAGCTTTTGTCAAAATGCATTATAAGTAAAGTACAAGAGTATATAGTCAATGACATCCATGTATAGTTTTTTATCAATACCAATTGAAAAAACATATTACAAAGCAGACATGCCTATGATTGGTATGCTGGAAAATTTTCACGAAATGAGGAGTTGGGAAAAAAGAAATATAAATTTATTTGTAAAATTGACTTAACAATAAAAATATATACGCTTAGAACACTATTGAAGTATTAATAATTTGATACTTCAAATCAGGCCTTAATTTGCGACCTTCTAATCGTTATTTCGCCGTGGGACTGTTCAATATAAATAAGTATATAGTTTAATGTTTAATAAAACGCCTCCAAAGTATACAGTGCCGGAAACCGAAAATTGCACTTTAAAAACGGAATAGGGAATTATCGCCTGACGACAGTGCTTGCAGCGCGCGAGCGTTCCGGAAACGCGAGAATGCCAGGAACAGATGGCACCAGGAGGCCGGACACTGATAAGCAGCGAGTCCCATCTGCCGTCGACAAATACCGGCCTCCACTCCAATCTATAAATTGTTTCTATGTCAACAGCAGAGGTCTGTAACACGTCGTATTAACGGAGCATGGGCCGTTATGGCTTGTTTGATTTAAGCGGTAAATATTGTTTAGTATTATTTACACGTGCAAACCGTCATTAAACGGTATTTCGTTGCTATTGGATTGCTATGATCTTCAGCATCATTGCTTTAGCCTCGACGGTGGTCCTGGGTATTGCAAGGATTGGGGATTTGGCTGAGTCAGTAATGTCTCGTCGTTTAAATGTCATTTTAAAGGGGCCGTCCAACAGATTTTGGCATGTATTGAAGCTTGCCATTAAATGCTTTAAATGCTTTATATTGACAAATTTAAACATTTGAACTTAAAATCTACAGTAAAAAACAAAAACAAAACAAGAATAAATTTAAAAAAAGGAATAAAAGTAACCCTCAACAGGGCTCGAACCACTGACCCCTGGATTCCTGGAGTAAAAAACTACACGCCTAGACAACTCGACCATCCACGCACATGTTTGTAGCGGATGTATTTTTTAGCTATATAAGCACTCCTCGTAGTTTCCCAAAATATCGTTTCGCGTCGATACGACGCTCTGTCTGTTGACGGCCCCTTTAAGACGGAGAAAAACGATTATGAATAAACCGTTTTACAATTCCGTAATATCCCTTATTCAATTAATCGGGTTACTTGTCGTTTGGCAACAGATGCACTTTTCTTTAAGGAAATTTTGTATATACATTTTGCATGGCTCAATGCCTTCCTATTTCAAAGATGTAATTACGTTGTCAAATAACACTACATACACGCTTTTATTATTATTTTTAGTATTAGTAATATTATTGTTATTATTATTATTACAAAAGTAGTTGTTACTTGGGTTGTATGCATGTTTGTGTGTGCCTCATGTTATTACCGGTATATATTTGAATTATTGATATGCTTATTTAAGAACACAATAAAAAGAAACTATGTTTCTTAATGTGATGTCCTCATGACATAAACCTGATATTATCATGAATAATAATTATACTAATAAATATAATAAACGGAATATTTGAAATAAAATTGATATAAACTTTTTATATTATCAACATTTATCAAGATATTCACACTTTGCCGCGATATAGTGTTCAGTGTTTTGATTTAACGTCCATCCGAATTAAAATCACATACAATGTGCCGCCAGCAAAGGAACCATCAATATTTTAACCAAGATGTTCTGAATTTTTAAGATAAAGCATAATGACCAAATGATATTTTACACTTTCTTAAAATAAATGAAATGTTACATAGTTTACTTTCAGTTTATTGTTTAGATTGTGTGGCCTTGTTTCCCGTATCAGAGAATGTAAATCACAGACATAAATTTTGTATGGAAAAAACATGTTCTTTGATAAAATTGATTAAATGCATAGTGAAAACGGATTTTTTTTTAAAGATAATTACATTTATTAATGCAAAAATTGATTAATAGCTGGTTACACACGTATCATTATAATTTAAGTGTGTATTTTTTTTTAAATTAATGGCTTGTTCCAAATGTACGAATACTTTAAAATCCTTCATAGTCAGACCTCAAAGTGACAAGTCCAGCTTATGAAGTTTAAAAATACAGCGTTTCATGAAAATAATTGAAAAAAAATCATCATACTTACAAGCATCACCACAGTGAGAATAAACAAACAAATTAGTAATAAACTTTTGACAATGACGTTTGTCGACGTGACTGATTCAGGCCTTCCGTACATCGTCTCATTGAAAAAAAAACATTGTAGCAAAGTTGTATGAAATATGTCAATTAGTATCGGAGAATATGGACCGGAAACGAAAACAGAGGCTCAAACTGTTGACCTTGAAGTACAACATTGACATTGTCACATTGAGACAGTGAAACAGACTCTAGCCTTATGCATATCGTCTCAATGACATTTAAGGCAAATTTCATGAAAGTCTTTAAATGGAATAGGAGATATTCAGCGGACACAAAAGTGTTACAGACAGACTGACGGACTGACTGAGGGACAAATTGACGGACGGACGAAGGGAATGCATTTTATCCCCCACAACCGATTTCCGGCGGTGGATTAATAATAGACGCGCTGTTGGAAAAGTTAAGACATATTTATGGCGTGGAATGGTATACTTGTATTCGTTTGCATGTACACTTGTTGACTTGATATTGTTACAAATGGATGATTTTGTAAATATAATGTTCGTTTAGTGTATACATGATGATTCAAGCACGTTACTGAAGACATGACGCGCGTGTTCATTAACCGCCTTATATACTATGTTTCCTCAACACACACTGATTGGAATGATGCTGAGGCGACGGCCCGATGCAATATTTCTTGCACTGAATCTTGTGTGACACGCAAATGACAGGATTTGTGTCAAGACGCAGTGCCCCCATAATCGTCAATCAGACGGGGGCAATGTGGCACACCGAATTAGCTGACACAGTATTGCACATTGGCAAACACTCGTAAAACAGCGCTGATTGTTTGGGCGTTTGCGGACATTATGGTCAATTGGTATAAAATAGTTTCAAATTAGCATTATTCAAATATTGGTGCATATTAGAGTCGGGCTATTGCGGCGACCTTTGATCTTTTGATCTGTACAAGCGATCCCAAGATACGGTAGTTGAATAATGACAGGAGCGGCTGACAGGGGTCGCTCCCGGACGATCCATCAGGGGGAAAAGGACGGCGAAGAATCACTCAAGGAATTGAAGGCGATTTCACGATGACAGTCATTCTCTTGTTTGGTGTAACTTGAAAATAAATTACCTTCTCAGAAAGAATCTTAACGCAGGGTCTTAAAACGTTTGCTTAAGGGATAAATTGCGCGTGGGTAATTCGTTTAACACTTGTTTGCGTTTTATTGGATTGAAGAGCCCCGATTGTGAGGGAATGTTGAAAAAGGCAGTGGTCAGTGTTTAAAGGTCGCATGACACATGTCAACAAGCGAGGGGTATTGTTTGCACTGTGTTTCTCGGCATAAGACGGACAACATATTTTTCCCTCACAACTCACAGCAAATATTGGCTTAATGGCCTGTCGGATTACGGCATAACGTGATGGGAACTTTGGGATGAATCGTCGAACGCAATAATGCCATTGCATTAGTGGTTGAAGAAGTTTTGAAAAGTCCCTTTACTTTGTATTTGTCTTTATTTATGACATGTAATCTGTTTTAATTCTAAAGAAAAGTTTTATGTTAGTACGAATTATTATAGTATGTGTACGGAATTACATTCCGAAACAAAAAATAAATTTAATTACATAGTAAATTTGCTCGGCTTTTAAATAAATTTATATCATTTCACAAAAAGATTAAAGGACATTTCTTAATGCGTCTCGAGTGGGTAAATAACATATTTTCTTGTGTTTTGTTTATCAGGATGTTAGTAAAATACGTAAATCAATTGAGTATCCACCTGTCACGAACTTTCAGTTTTTCCTTCAAAAGGTATATTGAAAGTCATAGTTTATCGATGACATATTACAGTGTTATTTCCTAAACTGCATAATATCTTACTAAATCACTCAATAGCACCATTTTGCAATTATGGCAAAAAATATTTATGCACGCATGACAAAAATGTGTCAATTGATGCAAATACAAAAAACGATTTCAGTTTATTGTTCATAGCATGACACTTTTGCTGTAATATCCCGCGAAAGATTCAATTAACAAGGCTTGTCACCATAGGATGACATATGCCCCCTTTTCCCACATTTTTCTTAACCTTAACGCGAAGTGTTTTTCCACATTTTTCGAAACCTAAACGCAAAGTGTGACGGAATTTCAGACGGACGGACAGTGCGATCACTATATGCCCACCTTCGGGGGCATAAAAAGTAAGAAAAACACAAACAAGCAAGAACATAACTCTTATAATTAACCATAGCCATAAAAAGCGGCAGAATTAAATTATGTATTCATTAAACAAACTATAAAAAGGCGCCGGCATGAAATAATAAAACAAGACTTGTCACCATAGGATGACATATGCCCCCTTTTTCCACATTTTTCTAAACCTTAACGCTAAGTGTTTTTCCACATTTTTCGAACCTAAACGCAAAGTGTGACGGAATTTCAGACAGACAGACGGACAGACAGACAGACGTACAGTGCGATCACTATATGCCCACCTTCGGGGGCATAACAATAATTAAAACGAGGCTTGTCACCATAGGACGACATATGCCCCTGTTTACACATTTTTCTAAACCTAAATGCAAAGTGTTTTTCCACATTTTTCGAAACCTAAACGCAAAGTGTGACGGAATTTCAGACGGACAGTGCGATCACTATATGTCCACCTTCGGGGGCATAAAAAGTACATACGATAGAGAACATATTGTGCCATTTTTGTTGAAGCAAGTTTTACATGCGGCATTATTATATGAAGTGATTATTGAATTTCTGACGAACTCATGAATAGAAGATAATTTATTATAGTGCCTGCTCAAAATGGCCCAGTTATAGCGTAACGCAATTGCGCTACGTTCACGGCACGTTTTTTTTTTCTACGTTGTGCCGCGCCATTACGTCACATAATTATACGTAGTATCACGCCATTGCGCTAGGTGCATGGAACGTAGTTCTACTTTGTGTCATGTTATAACGCTACGTACAGGGCACGTATGAGGTATATTTTTTCAACTGCGTTTTTTATCGTACGTGAAATACGAGAAAACCAGACCAAATTGTGTAAAATGTGCTCACATTTTCAAAGTCCAAATGCGAAATTTAAGGACCATACCTCATTGTTTACGAATTTAATTGAACATTTTCTTTCATGGTAATAAAATCGTGCTACACGTTTTATTTTGAATTGAAATGATGAACGAATGACAATCTCTGTTCTCGGTCTATCAAGAGCTTCGGAGTTTCAACGAAATTTTTATAATAAATCAGTAGTCAAAGGGGTGTAACTGGCTACTTTTCTCCGTAATCCATGGGAGGTAATTCCGTAACAAACGTTTTTACGATGTCTGTACGATATCAGTTGATTCAATTGTACTGTGATGCTTTCCAATATAAATGAATTAAAATACTATAGAAATAACCAAAGGTACCGCTCTTTCTGTTTCGAAAATGTTATTACACTAAATTAAAAAAAACTTAGTTGTTCTAGCAGGTACACTCAATAACCATGATAACGGGCCCGTTAGTGTTTACAAGCGGACATACTCACGGGAATGAACATGGTTCCTGGGTGAAACCAGTACACGTGGCCATAGAGAACGACTGCCTGATAGCTCCGCGGACATCATGTACAACCAAAACACATAAAGTTTAATTTATTTTAAATGTTACCGGAAGTATCTTTGTTTCTATGATGATAAAAACACACAATTTTTTACTCGTTTTATAAGAGACATGAAAAAGTAACCCCAATGAATTATACATTTATCGCAAACAGCAGTAAAGAAATCAGTTAATAAATAGTTAACAAGTAAAATGCATTATATCCCATTATTGCAAAAAGTCGCAATCACACCATTAAGCAAAATAGCCAACACGTCTAGCGTTTGTCAGCAAACGAAATCACAGCCCAGTTTCCGTTGATCATCCATTGAGCATCTCTGGTATGCACCTCATCCGACTGTCCTTCGCGCAGACCTGTCACCACATCCGCTTTCAGCGCGCGCAGGGTCACAAGTGGCGCGGGCCCGAACCCCTGAAGGCTCGTAACAAATGGGGTGCTTGTCGGCCAATTTAGGTCCGCGACCAGTTTACGGTAGTTCAAATCACCTTTAAAAATTATCAAACTGGATTGCGCCAGTTCCGTGTATAAATCATTCGAGCGCTTCTCCATTTCGCAATACGGGAATGGTAAGGTCCAGAAGTCATCCGTATGGATTTTCCAGGTGCCGTTTTGCAGACGTCCCTTCCAGCGTCTGAACACAAAATCCATAGCCATGCTGTTACTGGACATTAGGAAGTTCAAGGTGTGGTCAAAGTCTGCCTCTGTGACGTCAGAGACGAACCATGAGAATGCTTTGCAGTGGAAATGTACGGAAGAAGCCAGTTTGGACGTCAGCAAGAATTCAGCCAGACAGAGGTCCGTGATGATCTCAAACCCAGCATTGTCCAGTATAATGTCTACCCTGACAGGCCCCGATTTCCTGAAAACCGAAATATTAAGGTCATTGGACCTATGGATTAGGGACATGGCTTTTAAAAATATATTAGGACATATGGGACATTATGACATAATTTTTCATAGAAGGATCAGTAATGCAAATGTGAACTAAGGTTTCAGTCAACCATCATTTCCTTTGTATCTTTTAAAATAACATATCCTTTTATTTACGGAACATGTTGATCATACTGATAATTTTCTAAAAACATTATATCTCAAGATCTTCATAAGATAAGGCGCTTGTGTAACTGAACAGCAAAAAAATCCTTTATCTTTGCCCTGCAATGTGACTTTGACAGACAATCATAAGTTATATCAATGTTAGAACTAAACACTCACTATTTGGTGATAAAAACTGTTTATAAATAACCATTAGAAGTATTTTTTGCCATGAATGTGCAAATAATGTTGTGGAAAATCGTTGGCCTTTCTACCTTTAATAATGACATTTACATTTCACTGAGAATACATTTGGTACCCATCATCGGGTCATACTCACTTTAAGTTATAGTCTAATTCTTATATGTATACACAAGTAACTGAACATTAACAAGAACCTAGAAAGCAAAACATACACATTCAAAACACATAAAAAAAACGACAAATGATGCAGCACAAAACATTGACTCACTGCAGCTGGTTCCATACAAGGTCAAGGTCATTGATCAGCAAGTACTCCCTGAGTGTGTCCACCTGAGCGAGTGGACAAGAGACCTGGGAGTTCTCCAGGCCCGCTGATATGGACAGGTCACACTTGTTACCCCACAGACACACCTGTGATAATACCAAGATGACTGGGACTAAAATTACATGCATTAGCAACGCACTTTTGTTTCGTCCAGCATATATTTAAACCTTACAATTGCCCAACATTATCAATGGCCAAAATTAGCTTTGCCAAGTGTAATCATTGCAAAGCATAACTATTGTACAACATTACCATTACCCATAATTATATTAAAACATCTTTCTGAATGACCAAAATTATCAGTGAAAATGTCTAGCATTTCCATAAATAACAAGCATTACCATTGTCCTGCAAAACCAGTTTCTAACAGTACCATTTGAATAACCGCTACAAAGCATCATTAGTACCTAGCATTATACACATGTCTAGCATTTTAAAGTCTTAACTGTGTTATTTATCTAGTATATTGTAATTGTATATTTTTATTTCTTTAAAACTGTGTAATGTCTAGCTGTGTCATCATGAAGGATGGTCTAAAATAATAACAAAACATTAAATTTCTCGATCACACCCTTTCCATGGCAAAATATCTCACTGTTGACAAGGTTATTCTAGACAAAGGTAATGTTACACATATAGGATCTGGCATAAGTTGTCATATCATACCATATTTTATTAAACGAGTTCAGGAATTTTGTAAGTAAGCGAGCCTTTGGCGAGCTTACTAACGAATTTCCTGGACAAGTGTATTAAAATATGGTATGATATGACAACGAGTGTCAGATCTTTTTTATCACATGCTTTTAAATAGGCAATTAAATAAATATTTACGCAAACATAATGATAAATAAATGCTGTTTACATTTCGTGACGTCATTTGACGTTGCAACGTCATTTCAGCAAAATAACAAAATGCGATTGGCCAATAAACGAAAACTAAGCCAATGAAAACGCTTAAAAAGTATATTACACATGTGTAATATAAAAATATATGTAATGGTTATATTACTTGGGAAACAGGGTATGGCATGTGATAAATATGCATAAGAGGATGATGCACGCCAAATGGCATTGTACACCATTTGTTAATAACGGAGTTATGGCCCTTTGTATCTTGAAAAAATGCTTTTTACTATAAGCTTACAGCTGTCTGGAGCCATATCTTGTTAGTGCTTTAGCCGATTTTATTGAAACTTGGTATGAGTATATATATGCATAAGAGGATGATTCACACCAAATGGCATTGTACACCATCTGTTAATAACGGAGATATGGCCCTTTGTATCTTGAAAAAATGTTTTTTACTTAAGCACTTTTGTGTCCGGAGCCA
>VMBQ01001864.1:68256-93541 GCA_007657795.1 Dreissena rostriformis | reverse complement strand
TGAGCAATGGAAATACTGAACAATGGGAATGCTGAGCAATGGAAATACTGAACAATGGAAATGCTGAGCAATGGAAATACTGAACAATGGAAATGCTGAACAATCGACATTCTGAACAATGGAAATACTGAACAATGGAAATGCTGAACAATGGACATAATGCGCAATGGAATACTGAATAATGGGAATGATGAGCAATGAAAATACTGAATAATGGGAATGCCGAGCAATGGAAATACTGAACAATGGGAATGCTGAGCAATGGAAATACTGAACAATGGGAATGCTGATCAATTGAAACACTGAGCAATTGAAATGCTAAACAATCGAAGAGCTCGTCACTTGACATGTTGAGCAATGGAAATGCTGAGCAATGAAAAGTCTAAAAAATGGAAAGACTGTGCTATGGAAATGCTGAGCATTGCAAATGCTGGACTATGGAAAGGCTGTGCAATGGAAAAGCTGAGCATTGATAATGGTACTATACAATATCACACATGTATTCCCATTTCCCATCATTAACATTACCTTTTAAGAGCATATCCATTCTCCGATAGACATACTGATACCAAGTCATAAGCAGTCTGATTCAGCAAGCAAGCATTCTTATTTTATTTTTTACTTCAAACTGAAATGTGGGGCAGTGTGGAAACTAGCACAAGCATGCATGCCCTGCATTGGCTTATCTTGTACCAGGCATGCACAGAATATTAGTTTTTTATTTATATGGACTTGTAATATTTTCTAGATCTCAAATGATAACAATATGGGATTGTTTCGTCAAACTAATTATTTCAAGGACTGGTGTTGGATAGCATAAATTTACATAACTGGACATACCTGCATGAACTGATCAAACAGCTCCCTGGTGTTGGACCCTTCACCGCCATCAATGTCCTTAATTAGGGAGAACAGGAACTTGACGAGCGTGTGAACGGCCTCCTGAGACCCTGCAAGGGCTTTTTCCTTCTCAGCTCTGAACACATCATACTGCTTCACGCACGAACTGTGAACAGAAGTAATGCATGTGCGTA
The DNA here is from genome assembly GCA_007657795.1 of Dreissena rostriformis. Classification (NCBI taxonomy): domain Eukaryota; kingdom Metazoa; phylum Mollusca; class Bivalvia; order Myida; family Dreissenidae; genus Dreissena; species Dreissena rostriformis. The sequence goes on along the minus strand of VMBQ01001864.1, from coordinate 92,507 downwards.
AAGAATCATCCTAGATTAACCTGTGCAGTCCCCACAGGCTAATCAGGGACGAAACTTTCCGCTTTTACAATTGTCAAAAGTGCGAGTCTCCAAAATGTTTGTCTTCAATCTTACCAATTAAGTGATCTAGTTTTTGACCCCACATGACCCATTTTCAAACACTGCCGAGATAGAATTAAGCAAATTTTCTGACCAAGTTTCATTAATATATATAATTGTTGCCACTAGAGCGTTTTTACCCCACTTTTACCAGTTTCAAACTTGGCTGTGATATGCTCGTAACAAATCTTTGGACAAAATCTCAGGAAGATTTGGAAAATAAGTGCAGCTTCTAAGTTCTATATTATTGGCATGGTAAATATTGAAAATACATGACAACCAAATGACAAAAGGCAATTACCAGCTGGTAATGAGCCATCTTTATTTTTCTCAGTTTGATTGAATGAAAATCTTCAGTGTAACCCTTTGCATGCTGGGAAATTTGTCTTCTGCTAAAATGTTGTCTGCTGAATTTCTTAAATTAGCATTTTCTTCGATTTTTTTTCAAAGAATACTATCAGAGTAGCAAACAGTTTGGATCCTGATGAGACGCCACGTTGTGTGGTGTCTCATCTGGATCCAAACTGTTTGCAAAGGCCTTCAAAATCCGGTTCCAGCGCTCAAAGGGTTAATGCATACAATGTCACAAAAATTGTTTGTGTGAACAATATTCATATCTTGTGGAAATTCCTGGTAAAAGAGATATCCCAGTAGTAGGTATAAAAAGTACACTGAAAAATATGAGACATAGCAGTCTCGCCCTGGGAAAATGGACTTAACGCATGTGCTGAAAGTGTCCTCCCAGATTAGCCTATGTAGTCCGCACAGGCTCATCAGGAACTAAACTTTTGGCTGTTATGGTACTTTTGTTTAAAGGAAGTCTCTTCTTAGTAAAAATCCAGTTTAGGCGCAAAGTGTCGTCAATGATTAGCGTGTTCACACTGCACAGGCTAATCTGGGACAACACTTAACGAACATGCATTCAGCTCCGTTTTTCCAGAACGAGGCTCCTATAATGCGTACCACTTCTCGACAGCCTCCTGTATCCGCCTGTACATGTAGCACTCCACGTACAGCCATGGACTGGTAAACCAAGCTGGTGACGCCCCCTCTTGTGCGGTGACCTCTGTCAGGTAGGCGTTCCATGTCTGGGAATGGCAGAAGGGAAACATTCGCTTTTAGTGTGTTTGTTTATTGGAAGCTTGCATTTTTCAACGGTAACTTGTGATATCAGGTACCAGTCCAGGTTTTTATTTCCTTCTTTGAGACCCACCCTTTTCCCTAGACGTTTTTTTCCCCTATGACAGAAATTTTCTCCCAAACAATGAGATATTAAAAAACATTTTTTGGAAACATTAAATTCAGAATTTTTGGGTCCCCATTTGGAAAAATATATACTTTTTTACAATGAGAATACCGGTCGAGAATTTGAACAAAAAAAAACAGTAACAAAAGGTATTAAAACTAAGTATTTATAGCCAAATTTTGAGAGGAAAACTCCGAAAAAGACTGATAAGAGATAGTTAACATGTTTGTTGAAAAGAAAAAAAAGGGTCATGAATTTGCTAAGCAACAGATAAGGATTTGGCAGAATTCAGTATTTAATATAATTGAGTACTGAGTGTTAAATAATCTGTTCTTGAAGTAAAGTCAACCTATTAATGGTTCATTGGTTCAACTTGACCAAGATTCAAACTTGGCCTTGATTCTTTCAAGATGAATTCCGACCAAGTTTCGCTAAGATTGACCCAAAACTTTAGCGACTTGTGTGGTAATGAGTTTAAAATTGACAATGCGTAGTGCAAGACGCCAGACATAGACTGCCCAATTTATGCTTAGGTGATAAAAGTAAATTTCTTTATCAGTAAAAAACTTACCTTTGTGTCTGACCTACTGTCCTCAATAGGTATCAGGGCTTTACCCGTCATCATCTCATTTCTAAGCTTTGACACACATCCAGCTATAGTCTTCAAATCTTCACTTCCTTGCTTCATTCAAACACAGATCATACAAATCAACAATAACTGATATAATTATGGTTATATATATATATTTTTTCTACAAAAGCATGACATGATTAATGGAACGGATTGTATTTTTAACTTTGTGTTCTGCATAATAAGGCATTTTAATATTATAGAAGCACACAACTTTATCACAATTTTGCTTATACTGAAAAATAATGTATACTGGTGAAAAAAATAAAATCATTTAACACATACTATGGATACAGGTCAGGCCAATACGCTTAAAACGTATTTCTAGAAAAAAAAACACACCTGAACTTTCATTGATAATGAATTTACTCAAAAAAGAAGATTTAAGTCTGTATGATATTAAACAAAGCTGGAATATACTTGGTGCCATTTCATTTACCTCTCCATGACTTTCTTTGATACTGGATTGTGCTCTGAACACAGAATCTGCAACTTTTGCTACAATGACTGGCAACCGGTCTTTCACTGTCTTGTATGCAAATGAACTAAAATAACAGATAAGTGACATCACAAATGCATGTATTAAAAGGAAATACAGATTAATGTTATCAAAATACAGCAAACATTTATTATAATTTTAATAACCAGCTAAAATTGTTCAAACTGATATGTTCATGGGTAACAACCAACAGATGGTAGAGAGCTGGTTTTTTTTTTTACAATTTTAAGACTAATTTATACTTTAATGGTGTCACATATAAATGGTAGTAGTGCCTGGAGTGGTTGAGTCGGAGTGTCCCATTTAAAAAAGCTTGAAATACAACGCTTACTTCTAGTTGTTTTTATTTGGACTATACTTTTTATGTAAAACAAAACACAATATGTTACTTTTGATGTAAATTTTGGTCATCCAAGCTCGGTGAGACCTCCTCACTTTACAAGCTCCCTTGAGCTTAATTCCCTACACATGCTCTCTTCACCATACACAAATTGGGGCTCAATTGGTTGCTGTTGGCTCGCGTTCTACTTAAAAGTACCCAGGGTACTCTTTACTCTTAAGTATGATACAATTTAACCTGGGTACGAAAAATATACTAAAACGTACCCGGCAAATATTAGAGTGAATCCGAGTTTTATTCCCGCCCCAAATCCTAAACATTACAAAACAAAATTCTCTTTGACAAAAACTGCCTCAACGTGCTTTTTTTGAGTATAAGTTTCAATAACATAGAGGCTATTTTACACAATATTGACATAAATATGAACATAATTAATTCGAAAAAATGAGCCCACAAAATCCAANTACTTTAGATTTCACATCGCAAAACTGTATTACCGAATATACTGAAAATATGAACTTTTTTCGAGTAATGTAATATACCAGTCGTGATATTTTAATCAATATAAACTAATAATTGTAAAAAAAATACGGTATTTTTTAACTTTTCTTTTTTTCGTCATTCGTGGTTTACAGTCCCTTTAAAGTTTAAGTATTCCCAGGTTCTTTTAGTATATTTTCTGTATCAGGGGTACATTTAAGTAGTAACCAGCCAACACTGACCAATCGATGGTAACTTGCGGCTAGTTATTCTTGAATGCCCTGAGCTTCATGAGTACGTACGTACAGCTCAGAGACCAGAGGGTCAATATAGCTGGGAGTTGGATTATTTCAACTAAACTTGCGGCCACCCAGCCAGGCAGCAACCAAAGCTGACGTTGCTTAAATTCACAATGCAGTAAGTACACTTGAACCGCATCACTGAAAAGCCAGCTCATCAGTAAGGCTGTTGGAAGTGACCATATTTTTCTGAGATTTGTGAACGCCACGCTATATCATGATTTCGCACATAGATAAGTGTTTGCTTTTAATTTACATAAATACACCAATTAAAAGGTAAAATGCGACAATACTCCTTATATTTTGCCGATAATGCTGCTGGAATGGCCATCATGTAGATTACAAACAACTTGATTCAGCGGCATATGATCGGGATGTGAACAACAACAACAACAACAACGAAAAAACAACAACATACAAGAAACATTTTCACAACACGAGTTAGATGACTTTCGAACTCTTACCTTTGCACAAAAATAAACAATTCTCAACAGAATGTGCAGAGATTTTAAACGAAGAGTGGAAGAGAAGCATGACTGCAAGGTAGCGGTATTCGTTCTGCACACTTCAGTGAATAACAAATGAGAATAGTATTCGGATACCCACATTTTCGATCTAAGTTAAACACCATCTGTTTGAAGACATAACTAAAGTTTTTTATATAGGTCATTATAATACTAACATTTTGCTTAAATTAACGATGTCACTCAGGGCTAAGGTGGTGAAAAGCCAATCTGGGACTCAAGCCAGTAACTGCTTGTTTACTACCTACCTACCTTGTGTCTACCTTGTGTTTTCTAGGGAATTACAATAGCTCTGACAGCTAGTTGATCCCTTTAAACTTCTTCAATTGTAATGTCTTCACTCCGGTCTGAATATTGTTTGTTGTAAACGTCACAAGTTATTGAAATTTGCTTAAAATTAATACACTTCTGATATGTCAAAACGCTTATCCAACCATAATTTGTCTAGTTGAGTCTTAAACGAATTAACGGTGTCACATGTCACAATTTATTGTGGTAAGTTGTTCCAAACTGAGATTGTGCAATGTCCAAAAGAATGGAGGCAAACTGACTTCTGCGCTTTCGGTTTTGCAAGTTTTTTAAAAATGGCCTCTTGTCCCACAATTTTCAGCATAATTGAACAATTTTCCAGCATCAATATCATCAATTTTATGGATTATCTTAAAAACTTGAATCATATCGAATCTTTTCCGTCTATAGTCCATTGAAGGAAGATTTAATTCAGCCAAATGATCTTGATTTGATAGTTCACGGATTTTAGATACTAATCTGGTGGCTCATGCTGTGCATTTTCAATTATTTGTTTACATTTCTTAGTGTGGGGATAGTAAACCAAGTCACCATAGTCCATATGAGATCTAATGAGAAACTTGTATAAAACAAGGATTTGTCCATATGGGTGAATTTTCTTCTGATTAGTCCAATAATTCTGTTGACTTTATTCACTGTGCTACTAATGTGACTCTCAAAATTCAAATTGTAAGTAAAGAGTATACCAAGGTCCTTCTCAGAATCATCTCTGGTTAGATTACAGGGCTTTTTTTCCTGACTTTGTGAAGCGGCCCTGGCCTTCTCACTTTGTGAAAAAATGAGTCGCGAACTTTTCAAAATTGTGAAAATATGAGTCACAAACTTTTCAAAATTTTGAAAAATTGAGCCGCGAACTTCTTAAAATTGTGAAAAAATGAGTCGCGAACTTCTGAAAATTGTGAAAAATCGAGTCGTGAAATTGTTAAAATTGTGAAAAACGGCCGATTTTGCAAAATTCACGGCCATGTTCGGGTTTGTGAATTGTCCTTGTCAAAATTGTGAAATGTCCTTCCAGGGCCACTTGCAAAGAAGGAAAAAAAGCCCTGGATTATGAACATTTCCATCACCATCCAATATGTGATAGTTGAAATTAAATTTTTCATTTCCGAATGACACAATTTTGCATTTGCTAATGTTGAAATTTAACAACCAGTCCAGGTTATTGATCTTTCAAGAGAGGTTACAGGATTGCTTACACATCTGCCCCCTTCTCCCCTCTCCTGATTTATCAAGGCACAACACAATTTACCGATTGTGACTAGGGCCATATATTGCCAGAAATTCTCCAAATAACCTTACTACTGTCCTTAGTGTTGGTGTGTCCAGATCAGGTTTTCACTGTTGCTCAAATTCAAGGAAAAGTATAACATTGAGATAAACTGTAAAAGTAAAAATTAAGGAATAGTAGGACCAATATGTCATAAGCAATAAGTAATTTAGGTGGCTCAGTAAGCTCATTAGGCACTCTCAGTAGAGCTGCATGCACCCTTTCAATCATCTTGCCGCATGTGTTTAAGAAGGTTGTTGAATTTATTGTGAAATAACTTAGGCATGCAATATTCTGCAGTCGCATGAAAACTTCAGTTAACAAACTTTTTGTTTCAACTCATAGCTTCCTTAGTGAACTTACCTAAAACAATACCAGGAAAGTACTAAATGATCTGACTTTCAAATGCCTTGTGTTATAATGTGCTTATCTTTAAAACAATTTTCAATTTTAGGGGTCCCCAGGACTTGTTAAAAAAGGGATGCTTTAAATGACATAAAAAGTGTAAATCCAAATCATTTCCCAATTACCTCAACTTGATTACTTGTTTAAAATTAAAAGCATTCACACAGTAGTAAATTAATATACACCAGTATTTATTTTGAATACGTTTTGAGAATACTTTCCAATGTTTTGTTAAATGCAATTTTTTTTTAAGCTATTGTTATATTGTATTTTTGTGAGAAATAATAATCGAAATAAAAACAAAATTCACTAGTCTAGCATACGTATCAAGTTGACATCCTTCTGATAAGCATCCAAATTAAACAATTTAATTGTTAAACACAGTTTTCATCCAATCTTGATGAAGTTTGGTTAGAATAATTATCTAGACAATATCTTGGTCGAATTTGAATCTGGGTCATGTAAGTCCAAAAACTACGTCACCATGTCTAAACTTACAAAAACTCTGTAACCACTCTATAGCCCATATTATGATTCAATCTTGATGAAACGTGGTCACTGGTCAGAATATTGATCTTGGCAATAGCTAGGCCAGTAGGCCTAAATTGAAATTTAACATTATCAAAATGCAGTTTGAATCTGGGTCATGTACATACAAAAGAATAGGTCACAGCAAGTCCAGGTCAAATCTTAAACAAATCTTGATGACACTTGGTCAGAATGGTTATCTTGACAATATCTAGTCCAATTTCAAATTTGAGTCATATGTGTCCAAAAACTATGTCGCCAGGTCAAATGAAAGAAATTTTACCACTGTAGAAAACATATTTACGACTCAATTCGTATGAACTTTGATCAGATTTTTATCTCGAAAATATTATGTTCATGTTTGAATCTGGTTCGAATGGTGTCAAAAACTAGATTACCTGGTAATTTTTTTATCAATTGATGTCCTATTAACTCAGGTGAGCACTTTTGGGCCAGCATGGCCCTCTTGTTTCATAGATTACAAACCTTTTGGGATTTTTTTCCAGATTCCATGCCCTAGAAAAATCAAGAGATGAATATCCTGTGAATTTGATTCTGATTGAACAAGCTGGGACTTCAGAGGCATTTGTTGTGGGGCACAGTCGACTGGCGTTAGTACATGGACAAACAGACAAGAGTTGCCTTCTTGAATCAGGTACTAAAAGCATTATAACATTGTTATATGTAAACACATATTAAATATAAGAACTTTTAGTCAGAATGTACAAGTTTTAATGTATACACTTGTCTTTGTATACACTATTTCATATATTGTTGGCATTGATCTAGCTTCTGGAAATATATGTATATGTGTGAGGTTTGAAGGTGATATGGGAATACTAGTTTTACAAGGCACATTAAATTAAGCAAACCTTTTGATAGGAGGCTAATTTGTAAGTGAGTGTTTTAATATTCATTGTTATTTTGTACTTCCATTTGGCTGGCAATTGGAGGATGACAAAAAACTCTTCAGATTTCTTGATTAATCTAAGTACTTTTTTTTTACAATATTTGCACTTAAGTAATGTTTATTCATGTTAATCCATAGAACCTGAAATGTATTTTTAGGTTATTTTTATATCAACTATGCACCAAAGTTAATGCAATACATTTGTAATGAAATGAATACTGTTAAATTATTGGAACATTGGCATAATTACTGTCCATCAATAATCATATGCAATATATTAATCTATATGTTGTGTTATGACTGTGTTTTCAGTTGTGATACGAAAGAAATTAAGAGGAAAGGGTCTAGGAAGAATATTAATGGAGAAAACAGAGCAGTTTGCAGCAAGGTAACAGTTTTGTGTATACTTAAATCCAGACTTATACAGTATTTACTGGTGTGTGTTTGTAAAAGTTATCTGTTTTTATGCCCCTGAAGGTGGGCATATAGCGATGGCACTGTCCGTCTGTCTGTCCATCTGAAAATGTTGAAAAAACCTTTGCGTTTAGGTTTAGAAAAATGTGGAAAAGGGGGCTTATGTCATCCTATGGTGACAAGCCTTGTTTTATANCATGCCGGGTCAAAAACTAGGTCACGAGGTTACTTAGTGCATTTCAAGCATTTAGCATGGTGTCCGCTCTCTAATTGAAGTAGTTTTCATCTGATCTTCACCTAATTTGGTTACAAGTTGTGTCTAGATGATATGTAGGTCAAGTTCGAATATGGGTCATGCCCGGTCAAAAACGAGGTCACATGGTGCATTTAAAGCATTTAGCATGGTGTCCGCTCTCTAATTGAAGTAGTTTTCATCTGATCTTCACCAAATTTAGTCAGATGTTACATCTAAATGATATCTAGGTCAAGTTCAAATATGGGTCATGCCAAGTCAATAACTAGGTCTTGAGGTCACTTAGTGCATTTCAAGCATTGAGCATGGTGTCCAAAACCTTCGAACGGGCGTATCTTGTGACAGTTTGGCACTCTTGTTCTTTTGTAGTTTCATTTGGCTGGCAATTGGAGGATGACAAAAAACTCTTCAGATTTCTTGATTAATCTACGTACTTATTTGCACAATATTTGCACTTAAGTATTGTTTATTCATGTAAATCCATTGAACCTCAAATGTATTTTTAGGTTCTTTTTATATCTTCTATGGCTGGGTTGCACCAAAGTTAATGCAATAAATTTGTAATGAAATGAATACTGTTAAATTATTGGAACATTGCTTTAAAGGGACTGTAAACCACGAATGATGAAAAAAGTAAAGTTCTAAAATACCGTATTTTTTTTACAATTATTAGTTTATATTGATTAAAATATCACAACTCTTTTTTCGTCATTCATGGTTTACAGTCCCTTAAATTATTGTCCATCAATAATCATATGCAATGTATTAATCTATATGTTGTGTTATGACTGTGTTTTCAGTTGTGATACGAAAGAAATTAAGAGGAAAGGGTCTAGGAAGAATATTAATGGAGAAAACAGAGCAGTTTGCAGCAAAGTAACAGTTTTGTGTAAACTAAAACCCAGCCTTACACAATATGTACTGTTGTGTGTTTGTAATAGATATCTGTTTTTTTATAAGGTGTCATTGTTGTATTTTACTATTTTAATTTTTGGGTACAGAAAAGGTTTTATTCAATATGGTGTAGTATTTTACGGCTTCATAGTATGCACTATATATATAATAGTTTATATTGTTGGCCTGTTTGTCAGCATTCTTTTGCTTATCTTATTTTTACCAATTAATAAATAAGAAGAAATAAAGATCTCAATTATAATCTTATTATGAGCAATAGAAAGAAACCCTTTCAAATCACAATGTTAGCCTTCTTTTGAGTTTGTATTATGATAACATTTATAAAATATTAAATTGCTTAATTTAATGCCTCTCTTTTTTTTTATAATAGCAATTATTTGCACATAAATTAAGCTGCTATATTTGCTCTTCTCTGTTGTCTGTTAATTTGTATGCCCCCTTTAAAAAAAGGGGTATATTGTTTTTGGCCTGTCTGTCTGTCTTTCTGTGTGTCTGTCCCAAAACTTTAACCTAGGTTAAAGTTTGGTCTTAACTTTTGCAATATTGATCATAGCAACTTGATATTTGGCATGCATGTGTATCTCATGGAGCTGCACATTTTGAGTGGTGAAAGGTCAAGGTCATCCTTCAAGGTCAAAGGTAAAAAAAAACAAAAAACGCCCAGTAGGGGGCATTGTGTTTCTGACAAACACAACTCTTGTTTAGTCATGCTTCAACTGAAATTTGTATTCTAATTGGTTCTTTGTGACTTACTGTTACGCAATATACATGGTATAAAACAATGTCATCATTTACAGTACAAAGAAATAATTTACTTTTCAGGGAAGGGTTTAAGGTTATATATCTTACTACACATGACAAGGAGGAATTTTATGCACACCTTGGATATGAAAAGAGTCAACCAGTTGTGTCTTTTGGAACTGACATCATTCCTGAACATTTGGTAAAGGCATTTACTTCTTTACATAGATCACACATTGTCTAAACAACATGCTCATGCTCAGCATTTGGGATACTGTGATATATGTTGTCTATCAGTTTGTGTGTTTGCATGCATCCATCAACTTTTTTTCAAAGGTTGTCTCCCAATTAACCATTGCGCAAAATTTTAGGATCCTTTACAGGAATGTTGCTTGGGTGGTCCTATATAAATATTGTTTAAATGGTTCTGGTTTGTTTATTAATTGTGTTACAGGGAAAAAAAGGGTTTTTTAAAAATGAAATGAAAATAAAAAATCTCTGAACCGCATGACACAGAGATTTAATATTGGGTATGTAACATCTTATTGTGGTCCTTTACAAGTTTGTTCAAATTATGCCTCTAGGGCCAAAACTGGCCTGGCCCCAGGGGTCACCATTACATAGACTTGTATTGGGAAAACATTAAAATCTTCTTGTCTTAGTCTGTTAGCCAAAGGCTTTCATATTTGGTATGTAGCACCATGAAGATGTCTTCTACGAAGTTTAGTTAAACCATATCCATATGGTCTAAGCTGGCCAGGCCTCAGGGTTACTCTGTTTTACATGGATTTATTAACGGAATAACGTTTAAAAATGTACTTGTATGAAACCGCAAAATACAAGACTTTCATATTTGGTATGTAGAATTGTCTTAAGGTCCTCTACACGTTTTGTTCAAATCATACCCCTGGGGTCAAAGTGACGACACTTTATAGGTCACCAATTTCACATAGACTCATTAAATTGAAAACTTAGAATCTTCTGGGCTAACACCGCAAGACATATTTAGCATGTAGAATTGTCTAGAGGTCCCCTACATATTTTTTTCAAATCTTGCCCCTTTCGTCAAAAGTGGTCTTGCCCTTGAGACGTCACCTGTTTACATTGACTTATTTAAGGAAAACCTTTTTTTAGGGAAATATTTTTGTCAGAAACAGCAAAGACCATGCCTTGCATACATGGTATGTTGTTTCATCCAGTGGTTCCCTACATAGTTTGTTCAAATTATGCCCCTTGGGTAAAAAGTGGTCTCGCCAAAGCCAAGGGTCACCATTTAACAGTGACTTATATCAGGAAAAACCTTCGACAATCGTCTTGTCCAAAATCACAAAGCCCATGGCTTTCATACTTGGTATGTAGCATCATCTGGAGGTCCTCTATTTAGTTTGATTTAATAATGCCTCTTGGGTCACCAGTTCTATATTGATTTATTTAGGCTAGACTTTAAAAAATCTTGTCTGAAACTGCAAAGCCCATTCAGTGCTTTCACATTCGGTTTGTACCATCATCAAGAGGTCTTCTGTGAAGTGTTCAAATCATGCCCTTTAGGTCAAAAGTCACCAAGCCCCAGTGATCCCTTTTTTAATATTGAAATATAGCAAAATAACTTGTAAAATCTTCTCTACAACAAATAGTCCTGATCTTTGATACTAAGTATATAACATCAGATAGTGGTTCTCTACAAATTTTGTTCAAATTATGTCCCAGGCATCGAAACTGACCGTGCCGCCAGATGTCATATTTTCAATTAAGACTTCATTTGAAAAATAACTTAAAAAATGTATAATATTTGGTATGTAACATAAGATAGTGGGTCTAGTAATAGTGGGTCTATACTAGTTCAAATTATGTCTCTGGGGTCATATTCCCCACACCTGTGTGATGGTGTAAAGTTTGTTTATGTAGACTAATATAAATATCAAGATGTGCTAAAATGATTCCCCTTTTCGTCAAAAGTAGCCCCAAACCAGGGGTCTTGAGTATTATACCCCTCAGCTACAGTTTCTCAGGTGAGCAGGGTCCTCTTGTTTGATTTCTTCACTTTATTTTATATGGAAGATGAAATGCTTAAGCGGGTAATACATTCATGTTATTACTCAACAAAAGTTAATGAAAATTGAATTATTTTCTATGAACCAAATGGGAATTGGTGTTTTTTCTTTATTTTGTATGAGAATTTCAGCGGGAAATGTCAGCTGTGATTAATTGATTGATACATGAATGTTCTCATACCAAAATATTGGTGGAAACTCTTTGACCATTGCATACATAAAATAAGTTTATTGAATATTCACATCACATTTAAGTCTGTGGTGTGTTTTAACGTTTGCCAAGTGTATACTAGTATTTTATTAAATACCAATATCTATAGTCTGCACTCAATGCATTTCAGGTCAAACAATTGACAGGCAACTCAGATTCAGAAGAGCACTCGTCATCGACCGCCAAACATACAAGTCTCAATAATGTCCAGAATGGCAACCCTACAGTCTCGCAAGGGCCTACAACCCCAACAGCTCCCAGCTCTGTGCCACGCCCACCTGTGCCTGCCCCTCCCCCTCCTCCACCCCCTGTTGTCTCAAAACTTCAAACCAGCGACATCAGCCGCTTTGACCCGGCTTGTGTAGTCTGGATGAAGAAACGGCTTATGGCTTGAAGCCGGTCCTCATTTGAAATGAAGCCGGTCCTCACTTGACATGAAGCCGGTCCTTACTTGACATGAAGCCAGTCATCACTTGACAATTAGATAGGCTTCAAATGTGAAATTGAGCCGTGTTCTGGGAAAACCGGGCTAAATGCATGTGTGTAAAGTGTCGTCCCAAATTAGCCTGTGCAGTCCGCACAGGCTTATCAGGGAAGACACTCTCCGCCTGGACTGGATTTTCTTGTAGAAGAGACTTCCTTTTAAATTTCCATGAAAGCGGAAAGTGTAGTCCCTGATTAGCATGTGTGGATGGCAAATGCTAACCTGGGAGGACACTTTATGCACACGCATTAAGCCCAGATTTTCTAGAACGAGGCTCAATTAGTCAAGATTTTATGCCCCCTTTTAAAAAAAGGGGGTATATTGTTTTTGGCCTGTCTGTCTGTCTGTCATTCTGTCTGCCTGTCCAAAACTTTAACCTATCTTAAAGTTTGGTCATAACTTTTGCAATATTGATCATAGCAACTTGATATTTGGCATGCATGTGTTTCTCATGGAGCTGCACATTTTGAGTGGTGAAAGGTCAAGGTCAAGGTCATCCTTCAAGGTCAAAGGTAAAAAAAAACAACAACAAAAAATGTTCAAAGTGGCGCAGTTGGGGGCATTGTGTTTTTGACAAACACATCTATTGTTTTAGCATGCAGTTGTTCATCATAATTATGATCCTGCATTTTTTGGACTCAACTTCTTTTTAGTTTCCACACATATGGTGTTTCCTGCAATCATATAGCTGTCCCTGTATTGAACCATTTGATGTGTTCCCTCAATTATGGTAAATTTGAATAAAACAAGCCTTCTCTAATCAATATTAGCTGTGTAAAATATAAGCACTTTTTAAAACATGTTTTAAACTATTAAGTCAGATGGCAATTACTTTTTATTACATATTTTGCCTTATGTATGTCCTTGTACTTTGGTCAGAGATTTAGCAAGCATGTTTTTTTTTTTTATATATGGAATTGCATTGTAAAATACAAGGTGCAAGTGTTTTCTACTGCTTATATATTAACACCATGCAGTACATTAGTATTTGAACATTTTATATAATTTATTTATTATTGTTTATTTTCAATATTTTGTAATTTTTTAATAAAACTATTTTCCTTTTCCATCCGTCTTTGACTTGAGCATTTAAACATAATAACATGCCGTAAAATTATTAAATGTTATTAAAGAACGTGAATGATCGATGGTAACGTGCCCACATGCGCACGATTTTAATACATGAATCACCCGCACATACTCGTTACTTTCGTAAATGACCGTATAGAATCCGAATAGGGTAATTAATCGCACACAATCCTTACGCATATATATGACCGTAAACAATCTGAATACATGAATGACCCGCTCACATCCCGTACGTACATTTATGAACTACACGTGTGAATACATGAAAAATCCAAATATTTTTCTTACATAAATATAGGACCGTTAAACATCTGAATACAAGAATCACCCGCGCATGGCCATACGTAGGAGAACATATACGGTACATGTACCGGTTTATGATAGTGATTGATGAACCGAACGCACCTGAATACACCAATGACCCGTACTTTTATTGACAGTTAATGGACACATGGCACGCATAAAAAACACAGACTCCTGAAGCTGCGTAATAACTTATGTAGCTTGTGTCTGCATTTGTGGCCATTGCTCAATTTGTGGCCATTGCTCAAAACGTGAGCACGTGTTCATGTTTGGAAATACAAAAATTGCATTCTTTTCATTACATCATAATTTCATAATAATCTAATGTGAAATACCACGTGTGTATGAACATTGCAATGCTCATTCGTGGGTCAGCGAAATAAATAAAAGTTATATTAACAATATATAGGAACATAATGGGCCATAAACAACTATATTCATCAATGAGGCTGATTGTTGATGTTTTATTATTTTTTATTTTTACGTAATTCAAATGCAGACCCTACAAAATTCCGTTTCATAATCGACGAATTTACTATATAAAATAAATCACAGCGGTGCAAATATGCCTTTTTAGAGACGGTAAATAATGAACCAATGTAAACATATTTATATTCAAGTTTTAGCAAGTTTTGATTATGTTAAATACGTGTGAACATAAAACTATTAAGACTTTTCAAACGCCCTTGAAAACAGCGCCCATTTCGCCTCCACCTAAACAAACAATTAATGGATCTGCATTTTCACAAACTCGTTTTCATCTTAGTTATCATAATACTACTAACACAAATATACTGTAAATGGTAGTTATTTGGTTTTATTCACATGATGATCATGTTAACCCGCACAAATATTATTTATTACCGTGTATACTGCAAACAAAAAGGACGCCTTAGATTCAGATTAGTTTGGAAGATTATGGTATACATACAAAGTACTGTAAAATACCTTCGCTGAGTACATAATTACATAACAAAGAGTTTGACACTCTTTCTTTTATGCGTACACTTTGTCATAATAGCTACACGGCGAACGACACTCACATGATAATTTATTCGTTTCTGATTTTTATGATGATTAATAAAACATCATTCCGTGCCTGTAATACCTGGTTACTTGTGTAATCTGTAAGTTATCTAATTGAGTCCATGGAGCTTACAATGCGTGAACGAAAAATAAATTGACAAAATTAGAGAATTGTGTAATTCGAAACCCGATTTACATATCGATGAAATAGGATATTGTGATCACTGTGTTTAAATCGATATTCGCATTTAGTTTGTATGCTCTTTATCGTTTTAACGTCGATTTTCAATTTAAATACAACTAGCGTCGACTCCAAAAACTGGCGATACGCCAAATGCTGAAGGTCTCGATTCCCAAAGTAAGACGCTTGATTGTTTGAAATGTAATCGATTGTGAAATCGAAAGAAGGCAAAGTAAACATGAATTTTATTTTATTTTAACTGTAACTTAAATACCACAGTGTAATTTTATTGAGTATATATTACATATTGCGTGTTCATTTTTCAAACAATATGGAAGATGACACGACTGAGTCGTTGTCGATCAAACTGTGCACTGTGTTGGAGGATATTAGAGTGACTGAAAAGCTGATCAACTTCAGAAGATATGTCTACACTCTGCGCGATGTTATCGAGTCAACCTTTGATGCTCACAAACAGCTGTTGTACACACATTTGGTAGCCAAATAGAGGGATCCACCACATTCGGCATGCGTTCGGATTTTGATTCTCTTTTCTATACGGACACCATGGCTGCATATACAGACCTGTCGGATTGCCTACCATCCAAGAAGCCGTTTCTAGCCATAAAAACCACAATGTCGTGTCCACAATGTTACAGTCTACAGTATGTTTTGCGACTACCAGGCAATATACATTTTCCTGTCCTCGAAGGATTATGTGAATTTTCAGTTAATAAACTTTTTAGTACTTATGATGAGTACATGCTAGATGAAGAAGGCCGGGTATTGCTTTCCAGCAGGTATGCCTTGAGGGATTGGATTAACTGTTCATACCCGTACGATAAATTAGAACAGCACGGACCGGCTCAAAATTTAAATGACGCGGCTGACTTTGTTTATGCTATACAATGTCCACAAATGCCAGATGAGTGTCAGGTTTTGTTCTCTAGACCAAATCCCGGTCATTGGCCAAAACTGTTCACATTAACCAAGGCGAAACAGTGCGGAGTTTTCTTTATTAACCCAGGAAATATCGAACACACATTTTCGTATGATGCTGAACGTAAACTGGTTTTTATGGATGTACAATATAAAAGTAACATAGCATCGAGTCAATGGAGAGCTTCTACAAACAAGATAGAACTTTTACTGATGTGTGACCTTGACATTGTACAAATGAAGGCATACATTCTTACGAAAATGATACGAAAACAATTCCTAAAACCTATCGTCGGCGATCAACTGAGTACCTTTCATATGAAAACGGCTCTGCTATTCACAGCCGAAAAATATCCAATGGAAATATGGAACAACAAAAACCTTGTGCATTGTGTACTCTTGAGTTTGAAAACGCTCAGACGTTTTCTGTAAAGACGATATTGTCCCCATTATTCAATTGCCGGTGCTAATTTGTTTAAGATGAAACTTAAAGTTAGTGAATTTCCACTTTTGATTAAAGAACTGACGAAAAAGATTGACTCTGATTTGCAGTGTGTGTTCTTGTTAAGCATAGACTGTTTGGGTGAAAGATTGAAATCATTTCAAGCGACACCTACTTTTGCACTAATGTCAAGAGAGCATTATTGTTCAATGACGATGGAAAAAGTGCTGATTCTTTTTAATAGTCCCGTTAACAGATCAACAGGTATGCATGCAATAAAACTGACGACGCAAGACTTCGGACCTCTGATGAAAAGGTTCGCACAGAACATTAAAAAGTCCATTTTACACCGAAAAGATTACTCTTTTGAACTTGGATTCTTCTATCAAAACCTAACAAACACAGTAGCTAGCACAGAAGCGTCTGCCTATATAGCTGATAGGAAACCCATCACAGACGACATTCACGAAAAGTACAAAAGTTCTTTATGTTCTGGACAAATATCTAATTATTTGAAATATGCATCAATGCTTGTTTGCATCCATGATTATGATCGAGCTGTCACTTTGCTGAAGGATATTGAGAGCAGGATTACACCAGATATGATTCAACAAAAGTGTTTCAAACGGTCGGAAGTACGGCAGGACGGACGGAAGGACGGACGGGAAAGGAGAAACGTGGTCAATAGGTCAAATTTTAATAAGGACATACGTCTAAGAAGAATGGCAAAGTACCCTATCCCATTTATATGTCCCAGCCTTTAAAAAATATGTGCCTCGCCCCTTCTTTTTTAGGTCCCACCCCATCTTTTTTGTAACCATTTTTCTATATGTCTTTGTTCTTTGTTATTACAGACCCACCAACGTGTTTAATTGGTTTCTGACAATTTTATACAAATTATACAGAATGCTTATTTCGAAAAAAATCAAGGTCACGTTCGAATCTGGGTTGCGATGTCTCAAAAACTAGGTTACCCGTTCAAATGTGTGAACAACCTTCTTGCCACTCAAGAAGCTACATAATTATTAAATCTTCTTGAAACTTGGTCGAAATGTTAATATTGCCCATCTCTATGTGCTCTTTTAAACTGGCTTAATTGTGTAAAGAAGAAGTATGTCGCAAGGTATTTTTGTACCTTGACCTCAGGTAAATACGGCCCTCGTTTCATAGTAATTTCTCTGCATATTTGTTGTTATTATATCTCAGTCAAGTTGGACAGTTTCTCAATCTGTTAAAGAAATGACAGCTTGTGGCGGGGATGTTTTCTTTTTATGGTGTACAATGTCATAAGAATGATTATTATAAGAAACATTTATACCTGTGCAAACTGAATTTATTGAATATATTGTTTACTAATAGCATTGGTTTCTAATTATTTTTAATAGATTACCGCAACGTTGAAGACACATTTTTCATATTTACACATAAAATCGCAAACACCCTTTCTAAGCGGACAGCGTTTTGATAAACTTGTACGTCTCATGCCAAATAAAGTTACATATAGCCTGTCTTGATAATTGTATACGTTGTTCAGGAATTTGTTATCCCCAAACTCCGAATCGGATTATGTGGTTATCTCCGCAGACTGTCCGTCCGTCCGTCCTGGCCACTCTCCTCCTACACTATTAGCACTAGAACCTTGAAACTTTAGCACATGGTAGCTATGAGCATATGTGCGAAAGTGCACTAATTTTTATCTTACCCATGGGTCAAAAGTTATGGGGGTTGAGGTGGGCCGGGTAAGACATTTTCACTCATTTTACTAACAACATGCGGCGTGACTTTTGACCCAGGGGTCAGATCAAAATTCCAAATAGTGCACTGTCGCACATATGCTCAAAGCTACCATGTGTTTAAGTTGCAAGGTTCTAGTGCTAATAGTGTAGCAGGAGATTGTGGCATATGGGGGCTGGGGTGTGGCCGGGTCAGAGATTTGCACTCCTTTTTAAAGTTTATTTTACATAAACTTCTTCATTTCTACACCGATTTACTTCAAATTGATACTGAACATCTCTTATGACAATACGGTCAATCTCAACTATGCATGGCCCCATTACCAACACTGGGGCGCCCCGCCCACATAGACCACGCCCACCCAAAATTTTGTTTTAACATAACTTCTTCATTTATTCACCAATTGACTTCAAATTAATACTGAACATCTCTTATGACAACATTGTCTATCTCGACCATCCATGTCCACATTACCCACCACAGGGCCCCGCCCACATAGACCACATCCACCCAAAATTGCCTTTTCGTCCGTCCTGGCCACTTTCTCCTCATACACTATTATCACTATAACCTTGAAACTTACAAACATGGTAGCTTTGAGCATATGTGCGACAGTGCACTATTTGGAATTTTGATCTGACCCCTAGGTCAAAAGTTATGGGGGTTGGGATGGGGCCGGGTCAGAGATTTTCACAGATTTTTTTAGGTTATTTAACATTTACTTCTTCATTTCTACACCGATTTACTTCAAATTGATACTGAACATCTCTTATGACAATAGGTCAATCTTAAATATGCGTGACCCCATTACCAAGCCTGGGGCAATCCGCCCACATAGACCACGCCCACCCAAAGTTTTGTTTGAACATAACTTCTTCATTTATTTACCAATTGCCTTCAAATTAATACGGAACTTCTCTTACGACAACACGGTCCATCTCGATCATCCATGTTCACATTACCCACCCCAGGGCACCGCCCACATAGGCAACACCTAATCAAAATTGCCTTTTTGTCCGTCCGTCCGTCCTGGCCACTATATCCTCCTACACTCGGCGTGGGGATACGCGTCGGCCGCGTTCGCGCCATTTCTAGTTAAAGATGTTTTTAATGCAACTGCGTAGTTGTAAAGTACAAGTTACGTTTGTTTTCCTACTTGTTATATCCCCGATTCAATATTAAGGGGAGGATGCGGTACAACTGGAATCACCACGTCTGTCTGTGTGTGTGTGTGTGTGTGTGTGCGTGCGTGCGTGTGCGTGTGTGTGTGTGTTTGTGTGTGTGTGTGTTTGTCTGTCTGACTGTCTGCATACCTGCCTGTCTGCATATCTGCCTGTCTGCATATCTGCCTGTCTGCATATCTGCCTGTCTGTATGGGTTTGCTATTTTAGAAAACTTACTTAAACATATATTCCTCTGAAACGACATTACTCTAACGTTTATATTTGGAATGTAAACTTGTATTGTTGTTCGCTACTAGTGCAAATAATGACCCTGGGGAAAAAGCTGAACACGCCCCAGGGCAATTTTGTTTAATTATTTCCAACCATCGTGCTATCCTAATACCATATATTGTATAAGTGTAATAGCTCAATACGATATGCGTTAACAGTAGACATTTCCATTCTGTTGATTATTATATACTTTTAATACAAGGATAATTCGGTGAAATATTGTCGATATAATATAAACAAACATCGTGTAACTCAGGAAACAGAACCACGAACAAATACAATTTGAATTTAAACATAAAATGAAATTTAAAATAAAACACAAACATGTCACTTTATCACAAAGTTATACATACGTTATTGAATGACACTCTAGACTTTAAACGCCGCCGATAGGCTCTGTTTGTGCATTGATAAATAACAAGTAGAAACGGTTTGCAACTTTTTATTTAAATGCGCATGCTATACAAAATTCCGTTGTATAACCTTATTGCAAACAATGTCCTATATTTCTTAACAATAATTTATGCTGAACGTTTCATGTGTATGTTGATAAACAAAAGTTTCATTAAGTTTTATGAAAATATCGCATGTACTGTATTCATCAAAATAACATGTTGTGTTATATGTAATTATTATAACTTACTTATTGTTCTTAATTCTTATTATTTGTTAAATGTTAAATGTATGCTTACATGTGATGCATACATACATAGAAGTAAGTCATTTACCTGAGTTCTACAAAAGTAGTTTATTATTACATTGTTTAATATCTCAATAACATGTATGTACTGTGCGTCACTAAATATCATGAACATAAGTACAACTAGAATTACAAACTTTAAATTTAAGGCAGAAATTATTTAAAGGAAAGAACACATTTTGACTGGTGCATGTTCCAGGGTCGTGTGAATGATTATTTGCAACAAATAACACCGCATGCTTGATTACCTAGTTTTGAATAAAGATAATGATGTGACGGGGATAGTGTAAACTAGTGTCCATGAACCCTGGGATTCACAATGTGTAGCCCGTTAAAAACATCTTTAAACCATCGCGTTGGTAATTGTAATTGACCAAGGTAACGTTTTATGAACACAATTGTATACGCTGCCACTGGCAAATCCAAATAAATCGATTTTTTTTTTTAAATTTAGATTAATCGATGTTTTGAGACGCTCCTTGAACATTTCGATCTTCATACTTCTAAAGCCCGACGTTAACCATAATTTCAGAGAATATACACTTCCTGATCCTCGAGAGCTGTTTTTATCACGAGTTGGATTTCGTAAATGATAATTTAGATGGCTGTTAACTATAGTATGAATGCTTGATAATAACAAGTCGCGATACATTATATCCTTCTGCTGTATTAAGAAACTTAGATACAAAACCTGCATATTTAAATTTGCGTGCAAGCAGTTACTTGAGATGCTTAATAAAGGGTGGTTTAGAAGAAGGAAGAAGATATGTTCTCAATGCCTATTTTTATGATACCTATTTGACCTGTAACGTCATGTTGACTGTTTTTATTCATTTTAAAGTCGAAAAGCATACACGTGCAAAATGATTTCAATCTTACATCAAATGAAAATACAATTCTACGCATACATATTTACAAAATGTTGAGCTTTGAGATTTGCCATGTAATGTCAGATAGAGGTCTTGTCAATGTTTGTTCAGATAATGCTCATGTGGTCAAAACTTGCAACGACCTAGTGGTCACATGAATATATATACTTGTACATTAAATAACTTAAAGATTTTCTCCTCTGAAACCGCAATGGCCAGAGGTTTAAATTTGGTGTGTAACATCGTGTTGTGGCCCTCTACAAAGTGTGTTCAAAACGAGTGCATCGGATCAAAACTGACCACGCCAAATGAGTCACATGATTTATTCTGACTTATATCATAAAGACTTAAAGCTTTTTCTCTGAAACCCCTAGTCCCATACCATCATAGGACATCCGATAGTGGTCATGTATAGCGCCTGTTCAAATAATTCCTCTGTGGTCAAAACTGACCACGCCTCAGAGGTCAATTGATTTATAAAGAAATGTTTTGTATTCAATTAAATAGCATTGTAAATAAAATAAAAACCTTTACCGAAACAAGTTAGCACTCATATTCGATATTTGGCATGTGACATCATTTTATGGTCCTTTATTAAGATTGTACAAATCATGCTGTTAACGTTTCCTTTTGTAATGAGATGTATTTGCCAACATCTTTAGGATTAAATTTACGCAAATACTCCTTATGTCAACATAAATAATTATTTAGCGTTTACTTATATTAATATCGATCGGTACCTGGGTGTGAAGTCCATATAATCCGGTAAACACGTCGCCCTCTAGTCAAGAATTATAATCCCATACGGGAGACAACCGTATCCGAATCTTTGACGACTGAAAGTTAATCACACGGATAAACCTTCACTGGTGTGGCACATAAATGTGCCCAAATTGCTTTTGTCCAAACGGTTTATTTATAATGGAACCAAATTAAATTTATACGCAAATACCGTGTATTGAAAGGTCACTTATTTGCACTTTTCTTTTGCTGTTGTTGTTACTTTTATCGAACTATTTATTTTGCAGCTAGTCGACTTGTAAATTTCTTGACTCGCTCAGACTTACTTTGTTATGAAACTCTTAAGCGTAAAAGTACCATATTATTACTTAATGTCCAATTTAATGAACATAAATAATGAGCACTACAATGCTGCAACCAAACGCGTGTTTTTTCCATATTTCTCGTATGATGTTGTGTTGTTCCTCAAATCTTATTTTATTTTTTATCTTGTCATTCTGCTTTTTAACCACCATATTTCTCATTTGTTTATATGTTTTTTTCGCAGTCCTATCCAAGTCATTTATTAAAACTATGTTGCTGCCAACTTCTCTTGCTCCACAGCCTGATTGGTTAAAAATCCCTGTATTTTTAACCTTACTACCCAATGGGTAATGACGTTACTCAATACAGAATGGCTGTTAGAATTTTCAACTCAAGTGTAAGGATTTGTCGTCAAAAATATAGTATCAGTCTGAATTTTTCTCATGCATTGATACAATTTATGTCGAGTCTGCTTAGACTATCGCAGTTGACAATTAACAAATACCTAAATTCGTTGTAAGTTAGTATGTGCGCTTATTGTTGTGTGCGCTGATCTTATTCGTTTTATTTTACTTCTGTCTGGTGATGTCGAACTTAATCCAGGCCCTCAAGACGGTGCCTTGGGTCTACTTCATCTTAATATAAGATCTATTCGACACAAAATTGAATTTATCAGGGATAATTTACTACATTTTGACATAATGTGTTTTACGGAAACCCATTTAACCGAGGTTATCACCGACGAGCAGATTCTAATTGATGATTTTAATCACTCATTATTTCGTAAAGATTTTTCGAGTCATTCAAGCGGCCTTATAGTTTATGTAAAACAATCATTATTATCGAGGCGTATGCTCGACCTTGAAAATCCCCGTCTACACTCGGTTTGGCTAGAAGTTAAATTGCATAATTTCAATACTCTGGTTTGCTGCTTTTACCGACCGCCTAACGCTGATGTTACTTATTGGAATGATTTTGAAATCATGATTGACAAAGCGCTTGATTTAAACCAGAACGTTATTATGCTTGGGGACATAAATGAAGACCAATTTAAACACAATTCTCGCCTCTTTCAATCAATATCCTTGTATAATATGCGCAACGTTATCTCTCAAGCGACAAGGGTCACCGCAAATACTGCTACTTTAATTGATCCGATACTAATCTCTGATACCATTTCATGTTTGAACAGTGAAGTAATACCTATCCCTCAAACCGTTAGTGACCACCATGCTACTGCCATTCATGTTACAATTCCTTTAATAAACAGCAAACCGATTCAAAGAAACATTTGGTTGTACAAATATGCCGATTTTGAGCGACTAAACAATCTTATTACATGTACAAACTGGGAATTTTTCCATGATGCTAATGTCAACGAAGCAACTGTTATGTTTACGAACAAACTTATCGAACTGATGAAACTTTGTATTCCAAATAAACTTGTTACAGTGCGTCCTAATGATAAACCATGGTATGATTCATGTATAAGACGAAGTGCTCGTAAACGCGATAGACAAAAACATATATCTATAGACAATCCTACTACTACCAACTGGAACAAATATAAGCATCTTCGAAATAAGGTTAATAACATGATAAAACATGCGAAAGAACAGTTTTATTCAAACCTAGAAACATCTCTTGATGAACTTAACACTTCAAATCCTAAAAAATATTGGAAAACACTTAAGCAACTTATAAAAACAAACTCTCACCCGAATTCGATACCACCCTTACAGTCAACGGACTCTGACGGCAACCTTATTCTGCATTTGTCAGACATTGACAAATCAAACTGTTTAAATAAATACTTTGCCTCCATTGCTTCGTTGAACGACTCGACCGGTGTTCTTCCACAATT
>VMBQ01001864.1:0-68205 GCA_007657795.1 Dreissena rostriformis | reverse complement strand
GTCAGATTCTATATCAACATTCAAAACTAAACTGAAACAATTAATTCTCCCAAGTGTCGAAACTCCATTATATTTTCATATTGGTGATAGAAAATCGTCTATTTTACATGCCCGACTAAGGAATAATTGTAGCGACTTGAAATTGCACTTGTTCATCAATCACTTAGAACCTTCACCTTTATGTGTATGCGGAGAAGTCGAATCGGTGTACCATTTCTTCTTTACCTGTTCACGCTTTTCTGTACAACGTACAACTCTTGTCGAAACCCTTCACGCAATAGAACCCATAAACTGTAAAACAATGCTTTTTGGTAATAACATGTTTGATAATGACACCAACTGCTTCATATTTAAAAATGTTCAGATATTTATTAAGACGACAAAGCGTTTTTCATAATGTTGTTGTAGCAAAGAGTGTTTTTTTTTATGTCTGGACAGGACTTCACTTTATTAAGTTTGTACTGTATATGTAAAAGAGTTTTATTTCCAATTCTTTACAAATCATGATTATTTTTTTTTTTTTTTTTTTCTTTCACACTTTTTGGTTTATTTTTGTTTGTTTTCTTATTACAAATATACTTTTGACCATGTAATATAGAGCTGTACAAAAGCACGTTATCGTCACTAACATGTAATGTTAATAACAAAACAGGGAAAGACCATTAATAATGTTGTTAGAATTTAAGGACCTACCCTTTTTTCAAAATAGATGTATATATATGTATATTGTATATTTGTGTCAAGTGTACGTGTGATGTTTGAAACTGGCCACACGCCATTACACAGGTGAGCAATATATGGTCATCTTTGCTCTCTTTCTTGTATGCCACAAGTCTTAATACGATTTAACCGCCTTTAAATGCCGATAACCTTTAAATGCCGATAAAATATGAAAGAGTGATAACTGAGTTTTAATCGATATTGTTCGTATTTATCTCACATGCTCTTAATGTGTCATACGTGGTTTGAAATTTGCAAATGTATTTCAGTCTTCATTTCAGTGAATTCTAAATACAAATCCATGAATTTTATCAACGCATTATCTAAAGTCAATAAAAACAAGCTTCGACTACGACATTGGCAATACGCCAACTAGTTAATGACTCGATCCCCGTAGCAAGGCGCTCGGGTGTTTGAAAAGCAATCGATTGTGAAATCGAAAGTAGGCAGATTTAAACATTGATTTTATCTTGTCAATTGCACATTAAAATATTAAACTGTTATGTAATTGTGTATAAATTATTATTTGCGTGTTACTTTTTCAAACAATATGGAAGACGACACGATTAAGACTTTATCGATCAAACTTTGCACAGTACTGGAGGATATTGGGGTGACTGAAGAACTGATCAATTTTAGACGATTTATCACCACTCTGAGCGACTTTATCAACACAACTCATCATCGCCAGTGTCGAAATCGCACATTTGGTAGCCAAATAGAGGGATCTACAACAATCGGCATGAATTCGGACTTTGATAACCTGTACTGTCAGAACAGAATAGCTGCATATACAGACCTGTCGGATTGCGATCCATCCAAGGAATCATATCTTGCTATTAAAACCAAAACGTCGTGCCCACAATGTTACAGTCTACAGTATGTTTTGAAAGTACCAGACACTATTATGGACCCTGGACTCAAAGAAGAATATGATTTTGCACAAAAGGAGCTTAGTGCATGTGCTTGGTTGATGTTTGATGAAGAAGGCCGGGTTTTGCTTCTTAGCACTTATGTGTTCAGTGCGTATTGGTTTCAAGGATGTCAGTATTTGCCAACCGAGGACATGAAACAACACGGACCGGCTCACAATACGATGGACATGCTTGACATGGTTTATGCGATACACTGTCCACATATACCAGATGAGTGCCAGGTATTGTTCTCTAGACCGAATCCCGGTCATTGGCCGAAACAGGTAACAAAAACCAAGGCGAAACAGTGCGGAGTTTTCTTTATGAGCCCGGGAAATATCGGACACAATTTTTCTTACGACGCTGAACGTAATATGGTTTTAATGAATATACTTTATCAAAGTAACATCGCATCACGTCAATGGCGAGTTACAACAAACATGATGGAACTATTACTAATGTGCGACCTTGACATTATACAAATGAAGACATATATTCTCACGAAACTGATACGAAAACAATTCTTGAAACCCATCGTCGGCGATCAACTGAGTACTTTTCATATGAAAACAGCTTTACTATTCACAGTAGAAAAATTTCCAATGGATATATGGAACACCGAAAACCTTGTGCATTGTGTTCTCTTTTGTTTGAAAACGCTAAGGCGTTTTCTGCAGAGACGTTATTGTCCCCATTATTTAATTGCCAATGTTGATTTGTTTTCGGGAAAACTTAAAGTCAATGAATTTCCACCTTTGATTCAAGAACTGACGAAAATTATTGACTCTGGTTTGCAATGTGTGTACACGTTAAGCGCAGACTGTTTGGGTCAAAGATTGAACTCATTTCAAGCGAAACCAACTACTACACTAATGTCAAGACAATATTATCATTCATTGACGCTGTCACGATTGCTGTTTAACGTTATGGGGCAAGTAAATTACATTGCGCCTGCACTTTTTGGTACGACCCAAGAGTTTTTAACACAGGCGAAACAGTTCGCAGAAAACTTGAAAATCGAAATTTCAGTCCAGACAGATTACTCGTTTGAACTTGAATTCGTCTACCAAAACATCATCAACACATTAGCTACCACTGAAGCGTCTGTCCATATAGCTGATAAGAAACCCATCACAGACGACATTTACGAAATGTACAAAAGTTCCTTCAGGTGTGGACAAATCAGTAATTATTTAAAATTTGCATCAATGCTTGTTAGCATACATGATTATGACCGAGCTGTCACTGTGCTAAAGTTCATTGAGAGCAGGATAACACCAGATATCGTTCAATTCTCAATGATGCAACACGGGGACATTTTTGAACGAATGATTGTAGGAGCAAGCAAAAGTCTTACGCCAAATGAAATGTTCAAGTACTTTTCGAGAAATATTATAATGAATGTCATATTCACAAGGCATGAAATTAATAGCGCCCCTAGACATTTAATATACGAAATGTACGGGAGATTTAAACCAGGTGATGGCAGGTCACCACTTCATGATCAATTCTCGATGGAAATAACTTTCATTGACGCCAAACCGTTTCTATACTACCTCCAGTACCTTGCACACAAAAACACTGGTAAAACAGGTAAATATGCTGCCCTAAATAAACTAACAAACTATGTCAACTTGATGATGCATGTTCAGCCTGTGGGTCATTTCGCGACGACACTCAACTTGTTTGGGCAAATTTTGGAATTGGAAAACTGTGCATACGAGGCTTGGCAATTTTATGTTATATCGGTGAGATTAGAACCTCGCAACAACGCAGCTTACTGGCATATGAGCCGGTTATTCAATGAACTGTGCATGGCGCTTAGCTGAGTTATAAAATATTGAAAGTACCCCACAAATTGTGGTTGGGGTGTAAGTGATGCTGTTACAAAGCTCTAGTTGTGTATGTCGTTATGTAGGTACTATTGAAACAAATGCCCTCAACTTAATAACGGTACTGATTACATCAGATTGTGATTAAAAATAGTACATGTATCAATTTAGGTTGACGATCTGTAAGGCACCGGACATTCTCTGTGAACATGCTCATTTCTGGACAAGATCAAAATTATGCAATTGGAAGGTGCCATGATCATAACCGCTGTGGCTGATCAGCCTGATGCAATTATGTCGTTATAAAAAAGGATAAAATGCGTCTCACAGCTTGACTTATATACAGAGAGACCTCCTTGCTATGTTATAAAAATAATAAAATGTTAACTTGTTTATAAACCTGCAAACACAATTTGAAAGGGTGTATAATGGAGTCATTTTCTATGTTGAATGTTTATATTGACAATATATACTCCAAGTTTGTAATAGGATTAAGTGGGGTGAAAAAACTAGGCCACCATGTCAAATAGTAGAAAAAACACTGTTCTTGACAACTGTTTTGCTCATTACGACCCTAGAGGCCACAGTTGTTAAGACTCATTATTATTGAAACCATTCAAATCTTTGACAATTGATGAACCTTGATTTTGTGGCAATTATATCTCGACCAAATTGGAAAATATTTCTGGTCTGTTGAGGACATGACAACCAATTGTGGGTCTGTTTTCTTAATATGAGTAATATGGTGTCATTAATGGTTATACTTAGCAATATTTATACTTGTGCAAATTAATGGTATTGATGATTTGTATTCTTATAACATGTGTTTTCTATTATTGCAGTTTGTGCGATTATATGCTTGACCATGATTGGTATGAATTCGCGGTCTTCATTCATATACTAAATGTAATAAATTACCGCAAAATTGACTACTAATTCTTCGTATTTTTTTATGAAACTTTTTGTAAATGAAAACCAAAAACACAATAATGTTTCTTGGGCGGAATGTTTTATTATTACTGTGACGAGATGTCTTAACTACATTCAAATGTAATCATTTCTGGTCATGTAATACATTATTTGAATGAACCTAATTTCGAAAAGGTGTGTATCATAATGATGCGGTACATATATAGTCTGCCTTGATTTCGTTGTCAAGGGATTTGGTAATGATGAATTTTATTTAATTGCATTGCAAGTACAAGGCACATATGTTTTCGTACGTGTTATAACCCCGATACGAATTCTCTCGTCGACACCAGTTTGTCCGGAGAAGTTTTTCTCCACTTATAAACGTATAACATTCAAACTTTCTATAATTGTTTCATATCATTGATATGAAGTTGTGCATGTTTGATTTGTATTACCCTTCATTTACCATTAGAAAAGGCATACCACTTTTTCAACTTAAAATACCATAAACATTATTGCAACAAAAGACTTCATACGCAAAAATGCGCATCTTCGAAACTATAATGTCCAGATGCGTCATATTTGGTATGGAACATTTTATATTAGTCCTATACTTAGTTTCATGAAACCATGACCATAGGATTGACATTGATCACATCCAGGGTTCAAACAGTTTATATAGACTCACAAGGTTCAAGGGTTGATATTTTGTATATAACATTGTATTGTGGTTTTCTACAAAATTTGTTCAAATAATAATGCTGCGGTCAAAACTGACGACGCCCAGAAGTCCAATTTTTCATTATTTATTAACTCCGTGTAACATATATAAAGGGTGTTTTCATAAACACATTTATTATATCGTTGTTATCCATAGTTTGTCCCTTCAATTTAAAATATTAAACTGTATTATTTTTTACGTTTGTGTTCTAAACATTATCGCGTAATGTTCCTAAGTTACAAACATGTTATGACCTGTTATGACCTTATTAACTGTAATCATAAAGTGCAAGATCAATTTTAACAGGTGCTAATGTATGAATGCAGATGATATTTCATACTTCGTGCAATAATATATGGATATACAATATCTGAATACATTAATTTTCCGCACAAACACCATACGAACATATCTAACCGTACATCATCTGAATACATGACTCGCACGAGCTCCGTTCGTACATAGTTTGACGTTCATCATCTAAATAAAATGAATTATCCAAACACACTTTGTACTTTCATATATGATCGCGATATCACGATGCGAGATATAAAGATCGTGTTAATGAATCGTAATGTTGCATTTTCGACCGAAAAAAGGGCGTGAACACGAGATCGCGATTCTCATAAACGAGATAAAGATTCGATATAATGTAGCAGAATACGGTTTCACAAACGCATGCAATGTTTCATGTGTACGCATTCGCTGGAAAGTTGCAAATTGACGTTGAAAATCCCAAAGGTTTTCGCAAAAAAGTTAAAAATTCAATTGAAAAAATTGAAAGAAACTGAGTGCATACTTTATTTGCCTACATTTTTTATGTAGCCCCAGTCATAACGGAATGGTGTTTGGTTTCTTTTCATGTGTTGACATTATCGGTGTAAGCAAACCGGCTCGAACCCAGACCTCGCCAGCCCGAGGCCGACACCCGGGAAAACGCATGGTGCCCGATTACTATCGTGATTTCGCATAGTGATCTCGCATTATCGCATCATTATCTCGTGTTCTTGCAAGGCTATTTTGCTCTTTGATATCGTGTTCTCGCTGAAGCGAAACAACCAGTAACCTTAACGGAAAATTTATATTCAAAAATAGGACATGAACATATCAGCTTGTCACAAAGTTATACATACATAAGCTGCACCCTGAACGTCACTCTAGACCTTAAAGGCCGGTGAGAGGCTTTGTTTGATTTGTTAAGATAAAAACAAAGTGGAAACGGAATACCACATTTTTATTTTCATGCGCCTGCTTACCGCAATTCAATTCTATTGCCGTATAGCAAACATTGTCTTAAGTGTCTTAGCTTGGTGATAAACAATTAAAGTGTATGTTAATAGACAAAAGACTCTTGTTTAAATCCGATACTTTAATCCCAGATTGTTTTTTTAAATTATAGCCTGTACTGTATTTATCATTTTGTGCGATATATAATTAAACTAACCCACACGTCCTAATTTTTAAAATTTTATATTGATGCTTTCTTTGGATGCTTACATGCAGACTGAAACGTGATTACCATTATATTTCATGTTTTAAGTTTGTTCAAATCAGGATCCGGGGGATGAAACTGGCGATGCCCCAATGGTCACATGATTTATGTAGACTTGTATTGTAAATAACTAAACAATTGGTCTCCTCTGAAACAACAATGGTAAAATGTTTTTCATTTGGTGTGTAACATCGTTTAGTGACCCTCTACAAAATGTGTTTAAAACGTGCCCATGGGTCAAAACTTGCCACGCCCCTCGAGTCATATACTTTATAAAGATAAATATTATAGATGAAATATATCTTCGTCTCTGAAAACACACGATCTTTTATATATAGGTTGTAACATCAGATAGTAGTCTTGCACAACGTTTGTTCAAATCAATCCATTGGGGGTCAAAACTGGCAACGCCTCAGAGGTCATTTGATTTATACACATTTTGAATTTATAATTATTTGAAAAATCTCTTATGAAACCGTTAAAGTAAGTATATATATTTGGTGTGTAAACGTGTTTTTGGGGTATCTACAAAGCATGTTAAAATCATGTCCCTGGGATCTCAACAGGCCAGCCTCTGGGATTGTATATTTTTTATTGACTTGAATAGCGAAATACATTCCCCGAAACAACAAGGCGAGTAATTTCGTATAGTGGCATTATAGTACATTTGTTCAAATCATGTTCGTGGGATCAACATTAACCATGCAATGGGTTTTGGGTTGAAATGTTTTAAATTGCATTATATAGCTTAATAAATTAATATTTATTTTGCTGAAACTAGAAAGCAAACATATTTGAATTTAGAATGTGCCATCATATTGTGGTCCTTAACTAAGTTGTACAAATCATGCCTTTGGGTTCGAAACTGGCCACAAAGATTTTACACATGACGCCGCTGTGTTAAAAACTTGCCACACACCATTACACAGGTGAGCGAGTTAGGGTCATCTTGGTCGTATTGTTTGTATGTATCAAGTCTTAATACGATTAAACCGCTTTTAAATGTTTAACAATATGATAGTGTTCACTGTGTTTAAATCGATATTGTTCGTATTGATATCGTATGCTCTTAATGTTTCATTCTTGGTTTGAAATTTGCAAATTTATTACCGTCTTCATTTCAGTGAAATCTAAATACAAATCAATACATTGTATGGACGCGTTATCTAATATCAATTAAACTAACATCGACTCACAAATTGGCAATACGCCAAATGTGGAATACATCGATCCCCACAGCAAGGCACACGGGTGTATGATATGTTATCGAATGAGAACTCGAAAGTAGGCGGAGTAAAATATTAATTTTATTTAAAAAATGCAACTGAATAACATAGTGTAATTTAATTGTGTTTCATTGCGTGTTACATTTTCAAACAACATGGAAGATGACATGATTGAGTCATTGTCGATCAAGCTGTGCACGGTGTTGGAGGATATTGGAGTGACTGAAGAACTGATCAACTTCAGAAGATATGTCAGCCCGTTGAAAGATGTATTTAATACAATTCTTTGTGTCACTCGTGTCTTTGCTACCCGACACATTTGGTAGCCAAACAGAGGGAACCGCCACACTCGGCATGTATTCGGACACTGATAACCTGGTATATACGGACACAACGGCTGCTTATACAGACCTGTCGGACTGCCAATCGTCAAAGGATTCACTTTTTGCCATAAAAACCACAATATCGTGTCCACAATGTTACAGTCTTCAGTATGTTATGCAAACGCCAGACGAAATGGTTTTCCCTGCCCGTGAAGAAGAATTTGATTTTTCTCTTAACAAACATATTTATGAGGAGTTCCAAATAGATGAAGAAGGCCGAGCATTGCTTTCGAACAATTATTTGGTCACGGATTGGTTTCAAAAATCTTCTCAGCTTTTCCCGAACAATAAAGTAGAACAACACGGACCGGCGTACAAACTTAATGACGTGCAAGATTTGGTTATGCTATACATTGTCCACAGAAACCAGATGAGTGCCAGGTTTTGTTCTCTAGATCAAATCCCGGCCAATTGCCAAAACAGGCCACAAGAACAAAGGCGAAACAGTGCGGAGTTTTCTTTATTATCACGGGAAATATCGGACACACATTTGTGTATGACGCTGAACGTAAAATAGTTTTAATGAATGTACATTATCAAAGAAACATCGCATCACGTCAATGGAGGGTGTCTACAAACAAGATGGAACTTTTACTGATTTGTGATCTTGACATTGTACAAATGAAGGCATACATCATTACGAAAATAATACGGAAACAATTCCTAAAACCTATCGTCGGCGATCAACTGAGTACCTTTCATATGAAAAGGGCTCTGCTATTCACAGTCGAAAAATATCCTATTGAAATATGAACCACCAAAAATCTTGTGGATTGTGTACTCTTTTGTTTGAAAACGATAAGGCGTTTTCTTCAAAGACGATATTGTCCACATTATTTCATTGCCAGTGTGAATTTGTTTGCGGGAAAGCTTAACGTCAATGAATTTGCCCCTTTGATTCAAGAACTATCGAAAATTATTAAATCTGGTTTGAAATGTGTGTACACTTTAAGCACAGACCTTGGGTGAAAGATTGAAATCATTGCACACACCATCTATTACACTTATGTCAAGAGAGGATTATTGTTATGTTACGATGTTAATAATGTCGAGATATTTTACGGGTCTTGTAAATCAAATAGAGTTGTATGCAGTAATACTTTCGACGCAAAAGTTCGGAACAGTGCTAAAACAGTTGGTACAACAATTGAAACACGCAATTTCACACTGGAAAGATTACTCTTTTGAACTTGAAATCGCCTATCAAAATATAATAAACACAGAAGCTACCACAGAAGCGTCTCTCCATATAGCTGATAAGTCACACATAACAGACGACATTTACGCAATGTACAACACTTCCGTAACGTCTGGACAAATCTCTGATTATTTGAAATATGCATCAATGATAGTTTGCATACATGATTATGATCAAGCTGTAACTTTGCTGAAGGACATTGAGAGCAGGATTACTTCAGATATGGTTCAAATCTCAATGATACCACTCTGGGACTTTTACAAGCGATTGTAAGAGCACATAAAAGACTTACGCCAAACCAAATATTCAAGATGTTTGCAGCAAAGCCTATTATGAATGTAGAATTCACAAGGCATGAAATAAATTGAGCTCCTAGTAATTTAATATAACAAATGTTCAAAACATTTCCTAAAAATGATGACAGGGTTCGAAATTGTCATTATCAAAACAGGATTGCTGTCATCGACGCCAAGCCGTTTATATACTATCTTCAGTACCGTGCACACGGAGACACTGAAGGTAAAAATGCTGCCTTAGAAAAACTGTCAAACTAATGCATCTCGATACACAACTTTTACAATTCGCCCTATTACATCTTGACGAAAGATATTGGTTCCATTGTGCATTTAGAGACAGCATACAACTTAATGGGACATATTATGGAATTGGAAAACAAGGCACCAGAGTCATGGAAATTATATGTTATGTCAGCGAGATTAGCACCACACCACAGCGCAGCTTACTGGCATATTTGCCTGTTACTCAGTCGACACGTGGGTGAACAACCTTGCGCATGAAATGACAAAATAAAGCATTCCTGGTACAAAAAGGGAAAACAGCCAGTGACATGAAATGGGCTCTCACCATTTACCCGTTCACAATAACGGCTATTTCCTGAGGTATAAAATTAAAATATAAACAACATTATGGCAGTTTTATTTAATTTGTACGCCATTATATTTTTGTATTGAATGTTCGAAGATTAAGCGGTGTGGATAAACTTATGTGAACAAAGTACTTGCACACCAGCTAACCCAGATAAAATGTGAGTACGTTTAGTCAATACCAGGAAATGACTGGAATATTGTTAGATACAAATAAACAAACCAAATAGCAATTATCAAATGAAGTTTACTTTACCTCTGAGAATAGATCAATAAGTGTTATACTTTAGTAGCATTCTATCTGTCAACTTTATGGGATTTGTTTTCAACAGAAATGTATGCAGACGGGTAGATGAAGACGTTGAAGACACTTTGTTTTATTCCCAGTGCCTAGAGTTATTTGCCCTTTAACCATACAATTTAGATGAGCAGGACACTTTTCTGAGATATCTTCTCTTGAAAGTAGGTGACAAATTGTGGATGTGGTATCAATCATGTGGTGACAAAGCTCTAGATGTACTAGTTGTTTTGTAGGTACTGTTGAAAACAAAACTTTTTATTAACTTAAGGTTTTATAAGTGCTATTCGACATTTTGATGTTGGGTCATTCTTCGCATATTTCCGACTGTAATTGTATGCTGCATCAAACCAAAGTTTATGAAACAATTACCAAACAATTAAGGATTGTTTCTTTAACCTGTATTACGAGCACACTTTACAGCCTAAATGACCCATTCGTAAAGTGCGTTATATAGATGAGAATGATCCAAATGCGAATATCAGCGCAGGCAAACAATCTTACACTTTAGTTCCTAATTTCGTATGTTTCCATTCAAATAACATGGACACCTGAAAATAGACTAACATACGTCCATCTGTAACTGATTTCCAATGTGCTCATTAATTAACAGCTTGAAGTGCTCGCATGCGAGTAATTTATTGCAGCGGAACGTTCTGCATGCATGCTAACCTAGTTTTGAGATTTGTAATATGTCGAAAAATCATAGACCTGTACAACTTTATCAATATAACCTTGTGCGAACCTCGATTCCTCGTAGACGTAATGATCGACGAATCGTTTGACAAATGTATACATTTATAAACGTCGTAAAAGAGTAACACAATGAATTTCTTTTTAACTTTATAAACTGATTTGGAGATTCAGTTACTAGATTAAAACGAATGCTACCAACTGCAGGCTTTAACGATCTAGTCCTTATTTAATAGTTCTATTTTTATTGGTTTAAACATACTTATTCCATAATTTGTTTACAAGATAGATTACAAATATCTTAAGTTTAAAGGATTGGAACGTAAGGTAAGCTAGTAAGGTTCCTTTCCTCTATTTGTATTAATTGAATAGACTTTCTCACAAATATGCCGGTACAAACAATGCTCAACCATGTAAATTCCGTTCAAAATCACATACGTTATCAATCTTTAATTTCATGAAACTCATGTGTCAATATAATATGTAAGCTTTATATGTATCGGGGGTGCGTGGTGGGGGTTTAGATGTTTGTTTTTCCGAAATTGTTGAACTCCGGATTACAATTATAAATTCAAAAGTATAGATTACACAACTTATGATATCGATGTATGTCCCTCATTTTTGATCTATCATTAAATGAAAGATCTAGCATCAGAAAAGGTACAGGGTGGTGATAAACTTGGGCAGGGTGGAAAGCCCTACACGTCTAAATGAAACTGAAAAAGGTTGCCATATGGTTATTGATACATATAATTGTTGTACTGATAACAAAAACTAACCAACCTGTCTAATACAATGGCGACAATACTATTTTGGGTCAGCTTTGTTCTGGTAAATCTATCCTTTCCTTAACAGTATACCGAAATATATCAGACTATTCCAGTTCAACCATGGGGGAAAATATAGTTTCAAAACCCACTTCTAATCAATTAACCCAAAATATAGAACATTTTCAGATTAGAATAATTTAAGCAGTTTATTAAGCTTTTCTACATATTATTAATATACCTGTTGTTCTTGGAGCAGAATTATTTGTTTTGCTAATTAGACTAAACAGTTATTATATTTAGTCACATAACACTTGCAATATAATTAAACATGAAGCAAGGTTAGTAATCTGTGTACGAGTCATGCCTCTCGGTTCGGAGTTGGCCACACCCCATTACACAGGTGAGCGATCAAGGGTCATCCTATCCCTCATGTGTGTATGCCAAAAGTCATTATACGATTTAACCGTCTTTAAATGTCAGTGGAATATCATAAAATGAATATCGTAGAAAAGTATGAAAGATTGACAATTTCATCCCTCGAGGTGTTGGTAAATTCTTACATCTGTAGAAGCAAAATCCCGCCACTGAAGAGGAAAAAATATCACCCCTTTAGAAAGTAATATCATCGTTGCCGTTCGATTGGCCTGTCTTGAAAGGTCGAATTTCATTTCCTATGACTCATATTGAATACATTCAAAGAGCGAACAACTGAACCTTCAGCGCTTTGATTAAAAAGTACATACAATGATCTAAAATAGGCATGTTATATCCATTTAAATCTAAAGTGTACACGAGGGCTGCTATACGATCGATTCGCTAGAAGTAATGGGTAATAAATACACTGAGTCACACGTTGTTTTTCATTCTTTGTTTAATGTTGAAATTCTGCTTACATTTGATGCATACATACACACTTAACTGTTTATACCATTATAATTTATAATGCACAGTGACTCGAGAGCAATTTAGATAACTTGGTAATACTATTATAGTGTAAGATAACCATGTTATCTATCTTAGTAGCATGTATGTACTTTGCGTCACTCGACTAAAATATTAAACTTCTACTAATACTATATCTCATATGAATATATTGAACATTGGTACAACTTGAATTACAAAGCTGACATTACCGGCAAAATTATTGATTCTTATTCAAATCGAAAAAGTGTATACTTGTACACTGACACCAATCTTGCCTCATGCGAAAATACAATTTGACGGATAATCATTTGCAAAATGTTGATCACTTCCATAGATTTAATATTTAACTTCAGACAGAGGTCCTGTTCAATGCTTGTTCAAAGTGTGCGCCTGGAGTCAAACTTGCCTCGCCCCAGTAGTCACATGATTTATATAAACTTGTATAGTCGATAAGTAGAAAATGTTCTCGTCAGAAAACGCAATTGTCAGAGGTTTAATGTTTGGCATAACATCGAAGATAGGTCCTCTACAATGTTTGTTAAAAAATTGCCCCCTAGGCCCAAGACGTCACATGAATTAAATAAACTGACATTGTAAATGACTTAAATCTTCTTTTCTGCAACCATAAGTCCGAGAGCTTTGCTATTTGGAATGAAACATCAGGTAGTGGACATGTACAACGTTGTATTTTTGTATATTATCCGATATTGGTCTTCTAAAAAAATGTCCAAATCATGTCCCTGGGGGCAAAATTACCACCCCTCCCCCGGCGGGATAACATGCTTTGCTTTTTATAGTAAAAAAAGTTTTTGAAAACACAAGGCCATATATTTATTTGGCATGTAACACCATATAGTGGTCGTCTACTTAGTTTCTTCAAATCATGTCCCTCGTATCAAACTTTGCCCTGCCTTGGGGTATGTGAATTAAATGTTTTATATTGAATTACATAGCATAATAAATTGAAACAACTTCACTGTCACCAGAAAGCACACAAATGTTATTCTTGGTATGTGATATCTGATAGTTGTCCTTTACGAAGATTGAACAAGGCATGTCTTTGGGTTCGAAACATCCCAATACACAGGTGAGTTATCTTGGCTAATCTTAACCTTCTTGATTGTACTCCAAAAGTCTCAATATGATTTAACCGCATTTAAATGTCGATAAAATGTGATATAGATAGCACTTTGTTTTAAACGAGAATGATTGGATTAATTTTGAATGCTCTTTATTGTTTCATGTTTGGTTTTAAATATCAAGATACCTAGCTTCGACTCCAAAATTGGCATTACGCCGAATATTGAACGCCTCGATTACCGCAGGAAGCCACTAGGGTGTTCCAATGCAATTATTTGGAAAATCGAAAGTTGGCAACATAAAACATGACAGAAAATTAAAAATTGCAAATAAAATACCACAGTGGAATTTTATTGTAAATATAATGTATATTGCTTGCTACTTTTTTAAAAAAATATGGAAGATGACACGATTGAGTCGTTGTCGATCAAACTGTGCACAGTGTTGGAGGATATTGGCGTGACTGAAGAACTGATCAACTTAAGAAGATATGCCTGCAATCTGCGCGATATTATCTTTACAAGTCTAACTAATAACCAGGCTGTATACCACACATTTGGTAGCCGAATAGAGGGATCTACCACATTCGGCATGTATTCGGACACTGACGGCCTGTTTTATTTTGACAGTGTCGCTGCACATACAAACCTGTCGGATTGCCAATCATCCAAGGATCGATTTCTCGCCATTAAAACCACAATGTCGTGCCCACAATGTTATAGTTTACAGTATGATATTCAACTACCAGAAAATATACGTTTTTCTCTCCGTGAAGGAGTATTTGAATGTTCAGTATTTAAGAAACTTACTAGTATATGTGATCAGTTTATCAAAGATCAAGAAGGCCGAGTATTTCTTTCAAACCATTATGTCTTTGCCGAATGGTTTAAGAAATGGTCTCAGACTAACCCGAACCTTAAATTCGAACAACACGGACCGGCGCACACTTTAAAAAACGCGCAAGACTATGTTAATGCTATACTATGTCCAAAGATACCAGATGAATGCCAGGTTTTGTTTTACAGACCAAATCCCGGTCATTGGCCGAAACAAGTCACAACTACAAAGGCGAAACAGTGCGGAGTTTTCTTTATTATCCCGGGAAATATCGCACATACATGAATGTATGACGCAGAACGCAAACTGGTTTTTATGAATGTACAATATCCAAGTAACATCGCATCACGTCAATGGAGAGTGTCTACAAACACGATAGATCTTTTATTGATGTGTGACCTTGACATTGTACAAATGAAGGCATACATTCTCACGAAAATGATACGTTAACAATTCCTTAAACCTATCGTCGGCGATAAACTGAGTACGTTTCATATGAAAACAGCTCTGCTATTCACAGTCGATAAATATCCCATAGAAATATGGACAACCGAACACCTTGTTCATTGTGTACTCTTATGTTTGAACACGCTACGGCGTTTTCTGCAAAGACAATATTGTCCACATTATTCCATTGCCAGTGTTAATTTGTTTGCGGAGAAACTTAAAGTCAGTGAATTTCCACCTTTGATTCAAGAATTGACGAAATTTATTAGCTCTGGTTTGCAATGTGTGTACATGTTAAGCACATACTGTTTGGGTGAAAGATTGAAATCATTCAAAGC
The DNA here is from genome assembly GCA_007657795.1 of Dreissena rostriformis. Taxonomy (NCBI): domain Eukaryota; kingdom Metazoa; phylum Mollusca; class Bivalvia; order Myida; family Dreissenidae; genus Dreissena; species Dreissena rostriformis. The sequence goes on along the minus strand of VMBQ01001864.1, from coordinate 52,536 downwards.
GACACAAACAATAACACTTATGTCTAGAGATAAGTACTGTTCAATGACGATGTTTCAATTGTCGGATGTTTTTAGGGGTCCTTTAAATGGACATTTTGATCGTACATGTGATTGACAGAGCACAAACAAGTTGTACGCCAACCGGATTGTTCAAGGTTTTTTCAGTAAAGATAATAACGATTGTTGAATTCACAAGGTTTGAAATTAATTGTGCTCCAAGACATTTAATATATGAGATGTACAAGACATTTCCTGCAGATGACGACAGTATGAGATATGCTAAAAAAATGATAGTTGACGCCAAACTTTTCCTATACCACCTTCAGTACGTTGCACGCAAAGACACTGCATGTAAGGCAAAACTGATTAACTATTGCAACTCGACGCTAGATCTTCGTCACAGGGGTCATTTAGAGACGGCATACAACTTGGTGAGACATATTTACGAATTTGAAAACCATGTATCAGAGGCATGGGAAGTGTATGTTGAATAAGCGAGATTGACACCTTGCAATAACGTAGCTTACTGGCATATGTGCCGGTTACTCAGTCAATATGTGGCTGATAAATCTCCGTATGAAAGGACAACATGAATCTTACCTGGTACAAACAGGAAAACACACAGTTACATTTATATATACATGTTAATGGGCTCTTCCGACACACCCTATCCCAGAAATAGCCGATTCGAAATGTTCGAAGATTGAACGGTGTGGATGAACGTATGTGCATAAACTACCTGTATACCAGCTAACCCAGAACAAACTGTGAGTTCTTTTACTGACTTGTAATCTATGACTGGAATACTGTTCGATACGACAGAAATTCCAAATAAATACTTATCAAATTAAGTTTACTTTACCTCTAGAAATAGATTAATAATGTTCATACTTTCGCAGCATTTTATCAGTCAACTTTATACGACTTTGTTTAAATGTATAAGAGTTTGTTTATACTTAAATATCATGTTCTGTAAAAAAAAAACGATGTGAAGATGAAGATGTGGAAGACACTTTGTGTCATTCTGAGTGTCTAGAATCATTTGCCCTTCAGCATAGCTGACAAATAAGTTTCGCATAAAGTGTTACCAAACAGTGGAGCACACTTCTACAATACATTTTTAAGATATTAATTTATAACCCGTACTATGTAAACATTATGAAATTTACATGTACAAGACACTATCCTGAGATAGATTCCCATGAAAGTACCTGACGAATTGTTGTTGGGGTATAAATCATGTTATAACAAAGTTCTAGTTGTACATGTTGTTCTCAAGGTTCTGTTGAATACAAAGGTCATTACCTTAATAACTGTTCTGTTTAAACCAGATTTTGAAAAAGCATCACTAAATTTATCATTTTATTTTGACGCGGTCAAAGGCTCCAGCCATTCTTCGTGAACATGGTTGTTTCTGGACCTGACCGATCATGGGCAAATGTTGTGATCTTTACCGATGTGACTGATCAGCCTGATGTCGTATTTAAAAGGGCACAGTGTTTCAAAGCTTTACTCCAATGCACAGATACCTTTGTGCTATTTTATGAAATTTAACTTAAACGTTTTATACCCCTGTAAACAAAGTTTGAAATGGAGTATATTGGAGTCATTTTCTAGGTCAGTTATTTGTTTTATCAGTGAGTCGAGTAGAAATGCTCTGCGTATAAGTTTGTGGAGCAAACACCTTCATGGTTTATTGAGTTGTTAACTTGAAACTTGCGCATACCAATTGTTCTAATAATAACTATTCGGAGTTCGAAAATGGTTAATGTCCGATAGGAAACATGGCAAACAGGGGCCTGGGCTGTTTTTCTAAAATATGTATAGCGTACATGTAAGTCGAACAGGTCAACTCTTTAAAACAAATGAGTAATTGTCAACTTTAAAGCTCATTATCTCGTTACAAGCCATATTTTTGTCTCGTTCATGAAAAAATTGTTCAGATGGTTGATCTTGAAAATATGAAGGTGAAGTTCGAATCAGGGTCAAGTGGGGGTAAAACACTGGGTCAATAGTTCAAATATTAGATAGGAAATTAGCAAAAGAAGAATGGCAGGGTGCCCCTTCCTATTGTTGTGTCCCATTCATTTCAAATATGTGACTTCTTTTCAATGTTATGTCCCACCCTTTTTAAAGATGTCCACTATGTTTATACTCTTTTTTATATATATCTTTGATCTAGTAAATAAAGACACACTCAACGTGTTTTTTTATTGGCTATTGACAATTTTATAGAGTGACAGTATATACTTGATATGAACATCAAGTAATTTTCAATAAAGAACATAACTCATGAAGCATATGCTGAACGTATGATTGAATAAACGTACTTAAGTGGGAACAGCACAATTAAGTCACTTTCAATGTACAATCTTTACCATCCGATGATTTTCACGAAATATGTCACTATTCCCTTTTTAGGCCCCCGACATTTTATAGTCCGGCACCACTGAAGGAGCCATATATTTTACTCAATCTAGATGAGACTCGTTTGAACCCTTTATCTTAACAAAATCTAGGACAAGTTTGAAATTTTCCCTGTCTTGTGGGGTCAAAAACTAAGTCAAATCATAGAAAAAAAACATGTATAACATAATTTTGATGAAAAACAAAGTTAAACACTGAAGGAGCGATATTTTGTTTCCATCTTGAAATAAAAACTTAAGTTACAAGGTAAAATTTTCAACCGTTGTTGTACCTTCATTTCAGTCGAACGCTTTAAGGCCATTATGACCCTCTTTTCATCATAATTGCTCAGAACATTTGCTGCAATGATATACCGGCCTAGTTAAAAAATAGGTCAGATCTGATCAAGGCTACCAGTGGCGAGGCTGTTTTATTTATGGCAAATATTGTGTTATTAGTATTGTTACATTACCAACATTTTAACTTGTGGAAATAATATTTTTTTGATTGTATTGCTATCTAATAACATGTAATTTCCTCTGTTTGTGCACTTTGTATGCTTGCAATTGTTGGTATAGAAATTGCTGTTTTAATCATCTACGAAATGTAATAAATAACCGCAACGTATAAGATTAATTTTTCACCTTTCTTATGAAAGTAAAAGAAACCCACAAACACAATCATTTTCCTAATGCTGAATGTTTAATAATTACTGATACAAAATGTCAGAGTCTTACAGAGTATTGTTTTCAAAAAGTGCACGTTCAATGTTAACTTGTGCAAATGCATGAACGTAAGCAATATACACAGATGATTCGTAAATAGTTCGTGCGTTAATATATGGCCATACACTATCTGAATACATTAATCATCAGCATAAACATCATACGAACATATATAACCGTAAAACATCTGAATACATGAATCTGACGAACGAGCTCCGTTCGTGCATATTTTGACGTTCATCATCGGCATAATAAAATAAATCATCCAAACATGCTTTGTACTTTCATTTATGACCGCGAGATCACGATGCGGGGTTGCGGGAATACGATGCGTCATACTAACATCGTGTTTTCGCATTTTCGACCTATGAAAAAAAGGCATGAACACGAGATCACGATTCTAAGAAACGAGATTAAGATGAGATATTATGTAGTACTATACTGTTTCATCAACTCATGCAGTGTTTCATGTGTTCGCATTCGCAGGAAAGTTGCAAATTGACGTTGAAAATCACAAGCGTTTTCGCAAAAAAAGGTAAAAATGGAACCCTAGTTTTGGTTGACTATGCATGTTGAACGAAGTGAGTAACTGAGTGCATACCCAATGTGTAGCCATCGTCATAACGCAGTGTTTCGGTGTGCACAAGCCGACTCGATCTCACACCTCTGTAGTTCGAGGCCGAAACCCGAGCAACCGAAAAGTGCCCTTTACAATCGCAAGTTTGCATCGTGAGCTCGCATTCTGGCATTGTTATGTCGCATGGTAATGTTACTCGTTCATATCGTGTTGTCGCGTTCTTGCCCTTATAATCTAGAGGTCTATTATGGGAAACAACGAGTGGCACTTACGGAACACCGTACAAACGCTATAACGCATTCGGTACTACCATCAACTAACACGTGTTACCAATACTCAGTTTACACAATATCCATACAATACCCGGTTATTTTGCGGTGATAGTATAGACAATCCCAGAATCGATAATATGGGCGCCGCCATATTGGCTATTACGTAACCCGCGATTGAAAAACGGTACTGAAGAATTTGACAGATTACAACGTTATCATAGTGTACACCCGCTTTATTCCAATAAACAGTACTTAATGACTTCGCACATTACGATTGAAAACAAGTGAAACATGAAACCAAGTGTCGATATGTATCACATCGTAAATCAATATAATTTAAATAAAAAATATACACGATAGATTCATAAAATATTTGTCTCTGCAACAATATTCAGTGACAACACGTAATGTTTAAGGCCGAGTTGGCATTTTTAAGCATACCTTTCAGTAATGCCTTTGTATAAAATTTAATTATTTCTTTATGGATTTTGTTTTTTCAAGCATAATTATAGAGGTATAGAAATATCTAAAGTCTGAAGTAAACGTTGTGATTTTAGCGTTAATAGTGCCGGAGATATTAACAAAGATCTATCAATATATAAAGATTGGAAACATCCATTCAGACCAATTTTTTTGGATAGATCTTTGATATTAATAAGATAGATTTAAGGTCGATGTAGACAATTAAATTGATATCTGCCTTTGTTTAAGCCTATATTATTTCTTATTAAATGTCGTACTTTCTTTACTTTCCGGAGATATTCATTAAGAAACGTTGTAAGATTAAAGACTGAGGACGACTTCTTTTATTAAATAATACATATCTTTGTTTGTCTAAACAGTTACCATTTCGCTATTAATATTTCCCTTGTAAGTGTCATTTTAAAGGTAATATACAAATCTATAGCCGAAATGAAGTTTGTGATTCTAAAATTGTTCCGTAAATCTTTATTATCGAAACTCTGTAAGAATTCAGGTAGAGATTTTTTTTATAGTTAAAATTATGTATCTAGTTTAGTCTAAAACTAAAGTGTTTTTTTTTGCAATCTTTTATTCAAAAATCGCTCTCAAGCTAATACAAAAATATCTAGCCGGAAATGAATTTTGTGATTTAAATGAACAAGTATGGGAGTTATTCGCTTGCAAAACTGTGTAAGATGTCAGGATATGTCATACTTTTTTATTGAAAAGGACATATCAGCTTTTGTCTACAACTTTCTTATATTATTATTTAAATAACGTTTTACATGTTGCCTGAAATATTATTAAATTTTCTTAATAACATCTTAATTCACGATTGAAATGTTCAACATGAAAAATAATGAGCCTTAAATAAACTTAAATAGTTTCAATTGTGTTCTCTAGATTTCCTAAACGTATGTCTTTATTAAATTTTCGTAAAAAGGTCTAAATTTACGCCTAAAAAATAAAAACACGAACAAAATAAGTGATTTATTTTTCTTTAATTACGGATTATTAATGACAGCAACATACATCTCTTGAAAAAAACATCAGCGATAAAGGCGCGAACGAATTCGCTAAATGGGAGGCGATGTTCCAAGTGTGGATTAAAAGCGTTTATGGGTTTGCCCGTGACACCACATGTCTGCACATGTGTAGATACCGTAATTAAGATAAGATATCACGCGTCACCTTTAAATAACATGTTAAATGACAATCAAGACCTTATTCATGCCAGGGACCTACACAAATAGGTCCATGTCCATGCTGTGTTTTATTACTCTTAAAAGAATGCAGATGAACCTTATTTCTACTAATTACGTAATTTATATTTAAAAAAAACACGAACTATTATGTGGTTGTCAGATCGATAACAGAAACTCTTTAAATCCTCAAATATATTCGATAAAACCGTTTCCCTTCCTTGTTTTGCGTAGGGACCTATACAAACATATATAGGTCCATGTTTATTTCTTCAGTACCGTTTTGGAGGCGCGCGAGAGTATTCAGGGGCGGGTAATCCGGGAGGTATCGATTTCTGGGATTGTCTATACTGACACGGTATTGTTAATAAATTCTTAACATACGTGCGATCAAATAATTGATAAACGATTGCTAAATAAGGTATGCATGAATAGCGGGAATATTAATTCTGCATACTGAATGACTTGACCGTGATAACAAACACGGTAGCAGAATATGTTGGTCGAGCGTTTAAAGCGCTTCTAAATAAAGATAGACAATTAATGGACTGACATGTATTGTTCACGCAAAAATTAACGAATCTAGCATTGAACAAATTATTCATCAGGTTACATTATACTAAATAATCGAGTCATGTAGGGCTATACTCTCTTAAATAAATCATCATATTTTATTCGAATGCATGTGTTACACTTTAGACTGTAAATCTGGTTTTATCTTTTGGAAATATTGATAGGGTTAGCATAGGTGTTCACTACTTAATGCCTTAAATATGATAAAGTTGGAGACTATAATACAAAATTACCCTGAAAAAGGTAACATTCCACTAGAAAACGGCCGAAAAAAAGAAGGTGCAAAAACAGTCAATTTTGATTTGTGTAAAGTTCTTTTTTTTGGTTTGAACATGACATATCTTTTTGTATTGCTTAAATCTTAAATCGATTCAGCTGAGAATGCCTTTTAAGAAAAGTATTATTATAGGGGTCTCTATGTGCAAAATGTTGCATTTATTTTCGCTTAAAGTTGTCGCTTTTACATTGAATTATATAGGGAAAATATAAAGTATATTGAGACCATCATGCGTCGATTGTTTGGTGATATTAACCTCATTTTACGTGTAGCAAGATACAAACAGAGCTATCCGCGCTTCTTTGTGTATACATCAACACGCAGCAACCACATCAATCATAGAGGACGTGGGCTGGCAGACGAAAACCTCAAGGCGAAATATTGCTAGGGTTGGATTTAGAGACGGACTCGTTATGATACCAGAAGAATGTCTTGATAAAACTATGGGACTGTGAGAAACGCAACGCATTTCGTCCAGATGCCCAAAACGTGTTTGCGCATATAAATATGACACAACGAGTCGAAAACAATGTCGGCTCATTCACTGGCAACACGTTTAAAGACCAGATTTCGCCAAGTGGCTTGAATGATTGAATAACCAACCCAATCTGATAACGTATAAAGAAATAAAAACTACCTGAAATTTATGTGACCGTGTATCTTTTCAAAACAAGTGCGATCATTTATAGAGCAATTAACAATGGGATCCATCCCGCTTTGATTCAAATCATAACACTTTAGCAACTTAAAGGTAGATGACAGGCTGTGTTTAAGATGCAAAGATAAAAAAAGTGAAACGGAATACCATTTTTATTTGAATGCATATGCGTATTCCATATATTACCATATTGCAACCATTGTCCCATGTTTTAAACTATGACTTATTCTGAACGCTTAAAATGTATGTGAACAGACAGAAGACTCATTTAAAAATCCGCTTTTTTTTCCCCATGATTGTTATATGAAAATATCGCATGTATTATATTTATCAATCTAACAATTTAAAAGAGAGAATAGCATGTGGGTTTATGATAAAGATCAAGTTTATCATGCAAGGCTCAGAAGGCTGAGAAACCTGGTAGCGCGAGGTTTACCGCACGCTACCATGTTTCGAGCCAAGATTGATAAACTTTATCTTTATCCTAAACTCTAAAAATACGTATATCCCATTTTTATGCGATTGTTTAAGTAAGTTTCGCGCTATACATGTAAGTAGAATGATTTAAAAATAGGCATGTTATACCAATATAAATCTAAACATTACACGATGGGCTCCTATGCGATCGATTCGCTAATAGTAATGGGATAAACAAATACACGGACTCGCACGCTGTTCTTTATTCTTCATTTTTTATGCATTCCCACAAACTGATATGTTTATCCCATTATAATTTATAATGTACAGTGACTAGTGAGCAACAACATTACTGGGTAGTACAATATAAGTTAAATATATCCATGTGTTGTTTCTTACTAGCATGTATAAACTATATGTCAGTTTACTAAAATATTAAGCTAATACTACTACATCTCTTTAAAATATCGTGAACATCAAATAGTACACAAAAATGAAAAAAGGGCCAATCCTCAGGGCTGACATAATTTATTAAGATGTGTATAGTAAATGATTAAAAAAATCTTCTACTCTGAAACCTTAAACGAAATAGTTTTAATATTTGGTGTGTAACACCGTAAAGTTGTCGTATAAAACATGTGTTCAAATCATGTCCCTAGGATCAAAACCTCCAACGCTCCAGAGATTACATGGTTACTATTTTTATATCGAAATAACAACGCTTTATTTTTATTTGGACTGTAACATCATATAGTGGTCCTCTGATAAGTTTCTTCAAATAATGTCCCTGGGATAAAAATTTGCCATACCGGGTTTCGGGGTTGAACTGTTTAATATTGAATTATATAGCAAAATTAATTGAAAAAAAAACAACTTCACTGGCACCAGAAAGCATGCATATTTTAATAACTTGTTATGTGATGTCAGATTGGTGCCCTTTTCGTAGACTAACATTTCATGCCTCTGGGTTCGAAACTTGCCACACACAATTACACTCGTGAGCGATTTAATATCTTGGCCCTCTTGTTTGTAGGCCAAAGTCTTAATGCGATTTAACCGTCTTTCGATGAATTATGATAAACTGATCAATGCAATTTGATCGATACAGTTCGTATTTATTTCTTATGCTCTTTGTTGGTTAATGTATGGTTTAAAATTCTATATAACTAGCTTTTGACTACCAAATTGGCAATACGCCAAATATTTAATGCATTGATTCTCGCAGCAAGGCGCTTGTGTGTTTGAAATGCAATCGATTTGTAAATAGAAAGAAGGCTAAGTAAGACATGAATTTTGTTTTACAAAACATTTACAATACCAACAAATGTGCAACTAAAGTTTAATTTTATTGTGTATAAATACTATATTCAGTGTAACTGTTTCAAACAATATGAGGGTTGACAAGATTGAGTGGTTGTCGATCAAACTGTGCTCAATGTTGGAGGATATTGTAGTGACTGAAGAACAGATCTACTTCAGAAGATATGTCTGCTTTCTTCGCGAGGTTCTCCTTAAGAGTCTTAGAGTTCATATCGACGTTACAGAAAACATATTTGGTAGCCAAAATGAGGGATCAACCACACCCGGCATGTATTCGGATTTCGATTCTCTGTTCTATATAGACACGGTGGCTGTATATACAGCCCTGTCTGATTGCAAACCATCCAAACAACTATTTCTTGCCGTAAAAACCTCAGTGTCGTGCCCACAATGTTACAGTCTACAGTATGTTATCCAACTACCAGGCAATATACTTGTCCTTGCCCGCGAAGGACTATTTGGATTTTTAATAAAGAGACTAACAAGTGTAGGGGATGATTGCATGCTAGATGAAGAAGGCCGAGTATTGCTTTCCAACCATTATGTTATAAGGACTTGGTACGAAGAAACGTCTCAGCTTTACCCGAACAATAAATTCCAACAACATGGACCGGCGCAAAATTTAAATGACGAGCGAGACTTGGTTTATGCTTATAAATGTCCAACGATGCCAGATGAGTGCCAGGTTTTGTTCTATAGACCAAAGCCCGGACATTGGCCAAAACAGGTCACACAAGCAAAGGCGAAACAGTGCGGAGTCTTCTTTGTTATCCCGGGAAATATCGAGCACACAATTTCGTATGACACGGAACGTAAATGGTTTATATGAATATAAAATTTCAAAGTAACATTGCCGCACGTCAATGGAAAGTGTCTACAAACAAGATAGAACTTTTATTGATGTGTGACCTTGACATTGTACAGATGAAGGCATACATTCTCACGAAAATGATACGTAAACAATTCTTAAAACCTATCGTCGGTGATCAACTGAGTACCTTTCATATGAAAACGGCTCTGCTTTTTACAGTCGAAAAATATCCAATGGAAATATGGAACAACGAAAACCTTGTGCATTGTGTACTACTTTGTTTAAACAACCTCAAGCGTTTTCTTCAAAGACGATATTGTCCTCATTATTTCATTGCCAGCGTTAATTTGTTTGCGGAGAAACTTAAAGTCAGTGAATATCTTCTTTTGATTAAAGAACTAACAACAATTATTGACTCTGGTTTGCTATGTGTGAACACGTTAAGCACAGACTGTTTGAGTGAAAGATTGAAATCATTTCAAGCGACACCAACCATTACACTTATGTTAAGATTGGATAATTATTGTTCAATGACGATGTCACAATTGTCGGATATTTTTAGGTATGTTAATAATTATTTAGTTGCCTATGCAATAAAACTTACGACATCTGAGTTCAAAACACTGATTACTCAGTTTGCACAACACTTGAAATACGCATTTTCACAGCGGAAAGCTTACTCTTTTGAACTTGAATTCTTCCATCACAGCATAACCAACACAATTGCTACCATAGAAGCGTCTGCCAATATAGCTGATAAGAAGCTTATTACAGACGACATTCACGGGATGTACAAAAGTTCCTTCAGGTCGGGACAAATATCTTATTATTTGAAATATGCATCAATGCTTGTTTGCCTACATGATTATGATCGAGCTATCACTTTGCTGAAGGATATGGAGAGCAGGATTACTCCAGATATGGTTCAATTTTCAATGATACCACTCGGGGAGTTTTTACCAGTTATTGTAAGTGCACAAAAAAGACGAAAGCCAAACAAAATTGTCAAGGCTTTTGCATCAAAGGTAATAATGAATGTAGAATTAACACGGCATGAAATTCATTGTGCCCCTAGTCATTTAATACATGAAATGTACAAATCATTCACTGCAGATGATGATAGAATGCGATATCATCAATATCAAAACTGGATTGCTGTGGTTGACGCTAAACCATTTCTATACTACCTTCAGTACCTTGCACACGGAGACCCTGAAGGTAAATATGCTGCCTTAGCAAAACTGAATAACTATTGCATCTCGACACTGGAGGTTCCTCTCAGGGGTCGTTTAGAGACTGCATACAACTTGATGGGACATATTATGGAACTGGAAAACAAGGCATCAGAGGCCTGGAAATTCTATGTTATGTCCGCAGAATTAGAACCACGCAGCAACGCTGCATACTTGCATATGTGCCGGTTACTCAGTCAGTATGTTGCTGATAAAACACCACAATAACGGACAAAATAAATCCTTCCTTATACAAACAGGAAAACAGACAATGAAATAAAATGGGCTCTTCCGACCCGCCCCTTTACAGGATTGGCTTATGGAAGAGTGATAAAATAAACAAACAACTTCAGTGTGGCAGTTTTATTTTATGTTTACGCCTTTGCATATTATTATTTTATGTTAAAAGATTGAAAGGCATAAATTAACTTTTGTGCACAAAGTACTTGTAAACCAGCAAACCCAGAAAAAGTGTCAGTTATTGGATTTGCTACCATGATATGACTGGAATACTATTGGATACGGCGAACAATAAAAAAAAACAAATCACTTAACGTTAAAAAAACTCACGTTGCCTCTACGAATAGCTAAATATGTTTAGTACTGTTGCAGCATGTTATATGTTAACTAAATGAGATTTGGTTTATACATAAATGTATTGTTTTGTAAAAGCAGACCCGTGGAGAGATATTTGCCCTTGAAAATAGCTGAAACATGAGTTAAGCATTAAATGACACACGTTTGTGAAGAACACTTCTTATATAATTGTCAATAGATTTTTTAAAACGTATAATAATTACTCACCGTGAAATGTATATATGTACCCTTTATCTGAGTTATCTGCCTTTGAAAGTGCCTGACACATTTTCAATGGGGGTATTTGCCATGTCGCGACAAAGCTCAAGTTGTTCATGTTGTTATGTAGGTACATGTTACTGTTTAAACCACAGTGTGAATAAACAACAATTAATTTATAATTTTATTTTGACGGTCTCCAATGTACCATTTAATCTCTATGAACGTGCTTATGACTGGGCACATGTAGTCGAGTAAAAATGAAGTCAGAGGACGTTTGTGGAGCAAACAACTTCTTGTTTTATTAAGTGAATAACTTGAAATTGTTCTTAACATTTTTAAATATGTAATACTATCTCAATGGAGTTCAAAAATGGTTCATGCCCGTTAGAACAAAATGGTTGCCAGGAGCCTGGACAATTTTTCTCAAATCTCTATAGTAACACCTTCTTTTCAACAGTATTTAAGTCACATTTGTACCCAATCATTAGCTTGCTTTACCACAAAGTGTTCACGGCAAACAATTGTAATCTATGTCTGGCGTCAGGAGTGGTCTGAAATTCAAAGTTTAGCCCATTAACACTCTTAGGGCCACAGTAGTTAAGAATCAGTATCATGAAACTTGTTCCGACTATTTATCCTACCAGAATATAAGCCAAAACCGTAACTGGATCAAGTAAAATAAAATAAAAATAAGTCACCAGGTCGAATCTTTGGAAGACCTTGTTATGATGGATTGAATACAATTGCATTGTTGTTAAGTACAAGGTACATTTGTTTCCTACTTGTTATACCCCAATATTATATCGAAGGCTCCATGTCTGCTTTTAAAAAATGTTTTGTTTTATTTAACAATATATCTAGAAGGACAATAACAAAAGCCCAAGTGGACAAAGTAAGCGTTCAGTGTTTACTAAGATAATAATGTACGATTATACAAAGTAATACTACGTTCCATTAGGTCTTATGTTCCAAACCCAATCGGGGCATTCATGTTTTTGCAAATTTTCATTTTATTTATTTTAATGAAATCCGTCTCAAAATAAAGGGATATTTCATCTGAAAAAAAACTCTCCAACCACCAATTTAATTTGACGATACATTTTCAAAAAATAATTTCATAGATTCGGAATAGAATGTCTGAATGATATCTAAAAGTGCAAACAACCGATATACTGACTGACTAATAACATCTGTTTTTTATGTAAATAAGAATTTAAACACGACATAGAGTGTGTGTCACTGTTTCGATTCAGGGATATGTAAATATGCCTTCACATGTAAAATTGAGAACAATTAATCCTAACAAAGTATGAAAATATGTTAGTGATAAGGAAGAACTATAAGCAAGAATAAAACAACTACTGGTGATATTCATGTCTTTCATAAAAATACATTTAATTTACAAAAACAAAACCGCAAATATAATTTTTCACACATAAAACAATGACACCATCTTTGGAATTGCCCCTAATGCCACTTTTCTTATTTGTAATCAAAATTGTGAATTTCGCTTGCACATTTGTGAAAAAAAGAATACTATTTTGTACCCATGCCTATTAACCGCACGAAAGACGCGAACAAGAAATTACTGGTTATATACATGGACATGACTTCATGGATATCTCACTGAACTCATGCCGTATATGGTTTGGAACTGGAATCCGATAGTGTTGAACAGCTTTGTGTTTTACGCCCTTGGTTCCAGAAAGCAGAACCTTGAATGAATCAACCGACCTAACTGTTTGCGGAGAGTGGTTAAGTTTTTTGTGTCCGTTGTTGAAACTTTACTGAATATAATCTTACTGGTGAACAGATGTGTTCTTTTTTACCGGGAGTTTAAAAAACCCATCCATGTTATGAACTGATAATATACATACTAGCGTGTTTATATGGTGTTTGAGCTTTACATATATAATGGTGATATTATGTGTTCCACCATAGAAATATTTGATACCCAAATGGAATACCGGAACAACTTTATTTCACCAGAGTTGTTAAACGGCACATTGCTAATATTTACCCTGAAACGACGGCAGAACAATTTAAGTTGTTCCGTTGTGTCTATGTGGGGGTGATAGATATTAAGATGCTTGAACAAATAATTAATTTGATATTATTAAGAAAGTGAGAAAGCGATTAAATAATGCTTAAAACAACCCATATGCCGACAAAAGCCAAGCTATTTCATACAAACTTAAATATAATTTGTTAATAGGTGCTATTCGGGTCTCCACAACATGTACACTATTTATTTGCCTAATACTTAAAATCAAATGACTTGGGACGGACTGTCCGAGCCCGACAAACAGGTGAACGTTATCTAACCGTTGTACAAGAGATTGATCGTGTTCGCGACCAATACTCAGGTAAGATCACGAGAACACAATGCGAAATCGCGATATTAACATCGTGATCTCACATCATTATTTCGCTATCTCGCATCTTGGTTTCACGACGTCGCAACGTTATAGCGTGCCGTCGCATCGTTTTCTCGCCCGTGTAAATCAAAGATCGATAGTGCGAAATTACGACACGAGATTACGGGATAATGATGCGAAGGTGCGAAAATACGATTCGAGATCGGGAGATCACGATGCGTGGCTGCGGGAATACGATGTGAGCTCGCAAAATTAATATCTTATTATCGAATCGTGTTCTAGCATTTCTAACCTATGCAAAACATGGGCGAGAACACGAGATAAGGAAGCGAGACTTAATATTATGCACTATACGGTTTTAACAAGGCATGCAGTGAGTCATGAGTGCGTATTCGCTAGTTGCATATTGTCGATGAAATTTCCCAAAAAATGGACGCAAAACTGGTAAAACTCGAATCCATATAATGGTTGACAATACATTCTGAACTTAAAGTTCAACTATGTACATACTGAATTAGCCTACATTGTGTGATGCCCAGCCATAACGGAATGGTGTTGTTTTGTTTTTGGGGCGATTGCCTTCTGCAATTTGCCCCATAGGTAACATAATATACGTATACCGAAGAATAAAGTCCGTTACTGCAATTAACCACTTTGCATCCAGATTCTGCATTCGCAAACTAAATAGCTCCGATCGCATGGTATTAGTATTAATGCGCACAAACATTATCACGTGACCAATTGAACAATACAAATTTCCCCTTCTGAAATGCTCATCAATAAATCAAGTTCAATCCAGTTTTGACCGCCTTCAGGGTGTTTACACACTCGTTGTGCGACAAACACCCCTGGATTGTAACAGTTTGACATCATCAGCTTATAGCGCGCGTTCCACCCATGGCAAGGTCGAAAAAGTGCAACAATGAGTGGCCCTAGCGGAAATTGGTAATAAGCTATAATTCATCCGATGCCACTTACAGCTAATAAGTGTTAACTTATGCAAAATAGAACCCGGCTTTATTGGCTGTAGTATAATGACATAAAATGATGATATGCACATACGGACTAGTGATTACAAAACGGTATTGTTGTACAATTTTAAACCTTAGTTTGATTTATTAGTTTGTAGATCATTGCTCAAAAGATATTCGCAAACCGAAGAAATATCGATTTTGTTACTAACTATATGTATTGAATACATTTATAATTCGGTAAAATACTGTCGATATACAAACAAACGTCGTTGACTACAGGGAACATAGCCACACACAAACAAAAGATGAATTTACAATGTTTACATTTGATTACATTTGAGTTGCATACTGACACTCACGAGAGGCTTTGTTTGATATGTAAAGATAAAAACCAAACAGAAACATAATACAGTGTTGCAAACATTGTGAACATGTCTTAACAATTATTGATGCTGAACACTTAGACCAAAGTCACATTAATAAATCTGTTACTTTAAACCAAGATTGTTATATGATCGCGTGTACTTTATTTATCATATCAACTTAACATTTTGAGTGACATATTCTTTATTCGTTACTTTGTTTAATAGTAAATGTATTATAACCTTTGATACATTCATACATACTGAAACACGTATACCATAATCATTCATAATGTAGGGTAACCCGGAAGCAATTAATATGACTGAGCGGTATACACATAGTTAAGCATGTATGTTCTTTGTGTCACTTAATATCACGAATGTACATTTTGAATTGCAAACTTGACATTTTAGGCTGAATTTATTTACAAGAAAGAAAACTATTATAGGGCTAGTATATATTTTAGGTTTTTGTGAGTAATTCATTTCAGCACTAACACCGCATGCGTAATGAGCAAGCTTTGAACAAGCGCATTATTAAACACCGATATTGTGACCTATTTAACTCTGAAGTCATGTTTTTGTTCATGTTTTAAGTCGAAAACGCATAAAATTGGAAAATGATATCAATCTTGCCTCATGTGAAACTACAATTTGACGCATAATAATTTGCAAAATGATCTGCCCAAGAGCTTCGATATTGGTAATGAAACGTCCGAAGAGGTCCTGTTTAAAGTTTCTTCGTGGTTTCTGTGGCCGAAACTTGCGACGCCTCGGTGGTCACATCTTTTATATAGACTTGTATAGAAAATAATGTTAACATGTTCTTCTTTGAAACAGCGATAGTCATAGGTTTATATTTGGTGTGTAACATCGTGTAGTGGTACTCTACAACGTTTATTCAAAACGTGTCCATGTGGTCAAAACTGGAACCTCCCCAGTTTGTTATAGACTTATATTATAAAAAACCTTAAAATCCCTGCAATTTCCTTCTATGAAACCACAAGCCCCAGACCTTTGATTTTCGGTATGTATCACCAGTGGTTCTGCCCAACGTTTGTTCAAATCATTCCCATGGGTTAAAAACTGGCCACGCCGCACAGGTCAATTGATTTATAAAGATTTGTGTAGTGAATTGTTTGAAAAATCATCATTGAAACCGCAAACTTATTTTTTTTTAATTTGTGTTTAACAATATATGTTGATCATCTACAAAGTATCTATGTTCCAATAAAAACTTGACACGCCCCGGGGATCAAATGATTTTTTATGAATTGTATACAGAAACAACAAGGTCGTATTTTAAATTGGCATGTCATATCATAGAGCGGTCCTCTATTATATTTATTTAAATCGTGTTTCAATAATCATCCCTGCCTGTGGTTGTGAGGCGAACTGTTTTGTTTTGAATTATACAACATGACAAATTAAAACACTTCACTGAAACTAGATAGGACAAATATATGATATTTAGTATGTGACATCAGATTGTGGTCCTAATATTGTACACATCAGTCCTCTGGGTTATAAACTTGCCATCCATCATTAGAAAGGACAGTGATATAGGGGCATCTTGGCCCGTTTGCTTGTCTGCTACAAGTCTTAATACGATTTAACCGCGTTAACAGGTCGATGAAATATAACATAGTTATCACTGTATTGTAATTGATATTTTTCTCATTTATATCGTATGCTCTAAATGTTTCAAATTTATTTTGACATTTGTAAATTCATTAAATCTTAATTTCAGTGATATATTAATGCAACTCAATACATTATCTCTATGCATTATCTAATGTCAATTAAACTATCTTCCATCAATACCCCCAATTCGGGTGTTTGATATGCAATCTATTGGGGAATTGGAAATAGACGAACATAAATTTTATTTTACAAATTGCAACTCAAATACCATACTGTAATTTAATTGTGTAAAAACTGCGTGTTAATTTTTCAAACAACATGGAATATGACACGACTAAGTCGTTGTCGATCAAACTTTGCACAGTGTTGGAGGATATTGGAGTGACTGAAGAACTTATCAACTTCAGAAGATATGTCTACACACTGCGCGATGTTCTCCGTACAAGTCTTCGAAGTCATATTTACTTTAAACGACACACATTTGGTAGCCAAATGGAGGGATCTACCACATTCGGCATGCAGTCGGACAATGATTCCGTGTTTATTAAAGATGAATGGGCAGTATGTACAGATCGGTCGGATTGTCAACCATCCAAGAATTCATTTCTTGTGATAAAAACACAATGTCATGTCAACAATGTTACAGTCTTCAGTATGTCATGCAAATGTCAGATAATACATTTTTCCCTGCCCGCGAAGGAGTATTCGGATTTTCAGTACAGCAACTTAATTGTACATACGGTGGTGAGTTAGATGAAGAAGGAAGAGATTTTTAACAAAAGAACCTTAACTGCGGTCCTGCGAAGACTTGGATGGGCAAAGTGGGCGAACAGGACTTTATTTTAGCTATAAATTGTCAAAAGCTGCAAGATGAGTGTCAGGTTTTGTTCACTAGACCAAAGCCTGGTCATTGGCCGAAACAGGTCACAATAGAAAAGGCGAAACAGTGCGGAGTTTTTTGTATGATTCCGGGAAATATCGGACACAAATTTTCTTATGACCCTGAAGGCAAGATGGTTTTTATGAATATACAATATCGAAGTAACATTGCATGACGTCAACGGAGAGTGTCTACAAATAAAATTGAGCTTTAACTTATGTGTGATCTTGGCATTGTACAAATGAAGGCATACATTCTCAAAAAAATGATACGGAAGCAATTCTTAAAACCTATCGTCGGCGATCAACTGAGTACCTGTCATATTAAAACGACTTTGCTATTCACAGTCGAAAACTATCCATTGGACTCTTTTGTTTGAAAACGCCACATTGCCAGTGTTAATTTGTTTGCGGAAAAACGTGAAATAGTTGAATTTCCACTTTTGATAAAAGAACTGACAAATATTATTGACTCAGACTTGCAATGTGTGTACATGTTAAGTACAGACTGTTTGGGTGTAAGATTGAAATCAGTTCAAGCGACATCAACATTTACACTAATATCAAGAGAGGATTATTGTGTAGAAATTATAAAAACATTGTCGGATTATTGTAGGAGTCCTATTAATGGAGCAATGGGTGTGTATGCAAGAAAACTTACGACACAAACTTTCGGAACCCTGATGAAACAGTTAGCACAAAACTTAAAAGGGCAATTTCAGACCGGAAAGATTTCTCTGTTGAACTTGAATTATTCTATGAAAATATGACGAACACAGTGGCTACTGTAGAAGCGTCTGTCCATATAGCTGATACAAAACCAATCACAGACGACATTCACGAAATGTACACAAGTTCCTTAAAGTCTGGACAAATCTCAAATTATTTGAAATATGCATCAATGCTTGTTTGCATGCAGCAGTATGATCAAGCTGTCAATTTACTGTAATATATTGAAGGCAGGTTAACACCAGACATCATTCAAATCGAAAATATATCAGACGAGAACGTTTTGAAACCAGTGATTATAATAGCACAAAATAATCAACACGAAATGTTTAAGGTTTTTGCAGCAACTATTGCAATGAATATAGTATCACAAGGCATGACATTAATTGTGTTCCTAGTCATTTAATATATGGAATGTACAGGAGATTTACAACACATGATAAACAGTTGAGATATGATAAAAAATGGTAAGAATTTTGTTTTGCTGTCGTTGATGCAAAACCATTCCTATTCTACCTTCAATACCTTGCACACAGAGACAACGAAGGTAAATATACTGCTTTAGCAAAACTTTCTAACTATTACATCTCAACTCTAGATGCGATTCACAGGGCTCGTTTACAGACACTATTCAACTTGATGGGCCATATTATGGAATTGTAAAACGAGGCCTCGTTGGCTTGGGCACTCTATGCTAAGTCAGCAAAATTAGCACCTAGCAACAACGCAGCTTACTGGCATTTATGCCGGTTACTCAGTCAATATTTGGCTTATAAGTGATCGTGCTAAGGCCCCAGAGGAGCGGATAAGTCGATTTGAGGACAGGGTAGAATTAGTTGATATGGGTTCTACCCTGATGACCACTAGGGTCAGTGATTTGGAGAGGCAGCGTGACGAGCTGCGGGAGGAAGTTACCTATCGCCAGTCGCAGTCGATAAGGAACAACCTCATCTTTACCAACATCACAGAAGATTCCACTGGTAACGAGCCAGCGTAAGTGTCTAAACGGAAGCTGATAGAGCATATGCAGTCAGTCGATAAGCTTTCGACGGACATGTACTCCATCCGTATATAGCGTTTTCACCGGTCACCTGACCATCCGGGATTTTTTTTGTAATATTGTGGCAAATTTTAAAGTTTTCCAGGATCGAAGAGTGTTCATAGGGAATGGAAACAACCCAGGGGTTCGAAATACTCCATGTTTGAACAATTTTCTAAGCTGTATCTGACCAGCGCCGGATACCCTATACGTGGCGGGTAAACCGGAAACAGACTAGGGGGCGCCGATGGTGAGCTTTCAGTTCTCTCGGGGAACGTTCATGGACTATCAAAGGAGTAACAGCAATCTACTGATTTTGTAAATATTTTGCTTCTTCTGACATTTGCTTTATGGATGAATCATGTACTAACTCTAATAGTAATATTTCTTTAAATGGTAACAAATGACACGATTTTAATAGAACGTTTCAAAACCGTAAAGCTGGACGAAATAGTGGAGGCATTATTTTGTTGTTTAAAGATCATTAAAAAGATGGCATAACAATAGTTAAAATCATGACACTATTATTTGGATTTAATTAGATCCCTTGTTTTTTAAATAATGTTGAAGATTTTCAAGTGTGCGGGGCGGGGCATATATTTCGGGTATGGAATCTCCGGCCAATAATTTTTTTAATATGGATCTGTTTGATACAATTAAACATGATATTTCTGTATTTAATTCACTTGGTTGTATAGTTTTATGTGGTCATTTGAACAGTAGGGTTGGTAATAAATGCGATTATATTCCTAATGATTGCGTAAGTAAAACATAATACGTTCGATGACCCTGACTATGATCCCGATTGTACCCCCGTACGGGCATCGTTTGAGAATGCTCAAAATAATAATCATAATTCATTGTCAAAATTAGCCCTGCCTGATTGTATGTGCGGGTGGGTGCCGAGTAAGATTTTTTTTTAAAAAAACATAGCATAATAAATTACAAAACTTCGTTGAAGCCAGAAAGAGCGCAGATTTTATGTTTGGTATGTAGCATCGGATTCTGGTCATTTAAAAAGATTGTACAAACCATGCCTACGGGTTCGAAACTTTATACGGGGAAGCGAACTGATGTCATCATGGTCATCTTGTTTCTATGTAACAAGTCTACGATGTAATAACCTTTAAAACCCGATGAAGTATAATAGCGATCACTGTGTTGGTTTGTAATTTGCTTTTTATCAATTTAGTATAGTCTCTAGTACAGTAAAATCGTAAGTAAACAAATATTTTTATCTACGAACTATCTAATATCAATAAATTTAGCTTTGACTCCGAAGTCCACAGTAAGACAAATGTTAAATGTATCGAGCGTTTGGGTGGATGAAAAGCAATCGATTGCGTAATCGAAAGTGGGCAAAGTTAAACAGTAACTTTTTACAAATTTCAACTGAAATACCATAGTTTAATTTAATTGCGTATATTTTGCGTGTTACGTTTTCAAACCGTATGGCAGTTGACACGATTGGGGCGTTGTCGATAAAATTATGCACAGTGTTGGAGGATATTGACTGTAGAACTGATCAACTTCAGAAGATATGTCTGCACTTTGCGCGAGGTTCTCTGTACAATTCTCAATCATGTCTACGGTATAGGGCACATATTTGGTAGAGGGATCTACCACACTCGGCATGCATTTTGGACACTGATTGCGTGGTATATATATACACATTGGGTGCGTATACATACTTTTCGGATTGCCAATAATCCAAGGTTCCATTTCTTGCGATTAAAATCACGATGTCGTATCCGCAATGTTACAGTCTACAGCATGTAATGGAACTGTCAGACAATACACTTTTCCCTGCCCGTGATGGAGTATTTGATTGTTCAACAAAGGAATTTACTAGTTTCTGGGATAAGTTTATGGTAGACGAAGTAGGCCGGTATTTGCTTGTGAACAATTTTTTCTTAAGGGCGGATTGGTTTCAAGGATATTCTTTAATGATGTGGGCATTCGAACAACACGGATTGGCGCACAGTTGGAAGGACATACTGGACAGTGTTTTTGCAATACATTGTCCAACAATGCCAGATGAGTGCCAGGTTTTGTTCTCCAGACCAAACTCCGGTCATTGGCCGAAACAGGTCACATTAACCAAGGTAAAACAGAGCGGAGTTCATTTTATGTACCCGGGAAATAACGGACACACATTTTCGAACGACGCTGACCGTAAGATGGTGTTTATACATATACTTGATCAAAGTTACATCGCATCACGTCAATAAAGAGTGTCTACAAACAAGATAGAACGTTTACTGATGTGTGACCTTAACATTGTACAAATAAAGGCATACACGCCACGAAAATGAAACGTAAACAATTCATAAAATCTATCATCGGCGATCAACTGAGTACCTTTCATATAAAAACGGCTCTGCTATTCACAGTCGTAAAATATCCAATAGAAGTATGGAACAACGCAAACATTGTGCAGTGTGTACTCTTTTGTTAAAAAAGGTCAGGCGTTTGCTGCACAGACGATATTGTCCCCATTATATCATTGCCAGTGTTAATTTGTTTGCGGGGAAACTTAAAGTCAGTCAATTTTCTTTTTTTGATTCAAGAACTGACGAAAATTATTAATAACTCTGGTTTGCAATGTGCGAACATGTTAAGCGCAGACTGTTTGGGTGAAAGATTGAAATCATTTCAAGCGACACCAACTTCTACACTAATATCAAGAGAATATTATTCTTTATTATATACCTGCTTTATGTTCCCAAAAAATACAAATTGTATTAATCGGTAAAATACAACTGCACTTAAATAATTCCCGTATTATGCTACTCGCTAGTTTTCCAATTCCGTATTACCAACGTTGCCGGACTACTTTTAATGACATCGCTTTGAATGCAGACAATTATAAGAGCATTCTTGGTTAATTATGAACGCTTTAACTCATTTTTTAACTTAAATGATTCAAAGTTGTATACAATTAAAGGAATATTACGCAAGTCAATTGTTACAAGTGTTTTTATCAGTCTCGTGGCATGCGCCATTTCGTATCACACTCGAGGCTCGGTATTTATTGACGCTCTCACGATTGGTTATTATGGTTATGGGTAAACAAGGAAATTTCGTGCGCCTGTACTATTTCGTATGACGCAAGAGTTCGCAACACTGATGAAACAGTTCGCACAAAACTTGAAAAACTCAATTTCCCAGAAAAGATTACTCTTTTGAACTTGAATTTGCCTATCAAAACATAACCAACACATTAGCTACATTAGAAGCGTCTGTCCACATTGCTGATAAGAAACCCATAACAGACGACATTTACGAAATGTACAACACTTCCTTAAAGTCTGGACAAATCTTTATTTATTTGGAATATGCATCAATGCTTGTCTGCAAACATGAAAATGATCGAGCGGTCACTTTGCTGAAGAATATTGAGAGCATGATTACACCAGATATGGTTCAATTCTCAATGATACTAAACGGGGACTTTTTTGAACGAATTATTGCAATAGCACACAGAAGTCTTACGCCAAGCGAAATGTTCCAGGTGTTTATATATTATAATGGATGGTATATTCACAAGGCATGAAAGTAATTGTGCTACTTATCATTTAATATATGAAATATACGGGAGATTTATTGCAGGTGATGACAGGTCACCACGTAATCATCCAAACTTGATGCAATTTGCTCTTATTGACGCGAAACCGTTCCTATACTACATGAAGTACCTTGCGAACAAAGACACTGAAAGTAAATATGCTGCCTTAGATCAACTTTTTAAATATATCATTTCGACGCTAGATGTTGGAATTAAGAGTCGAATGGAGACGGCATTAAACTTGATGGCACATATTATGGAATTGGAAAACGATGCATCAGCGGCTTAGCAAGCCTACGTTCTGTCAGCGACATTAGCACCTAGCAACAACGCAGCTCACTGGCATATTTGCCGGTTATTCAGTCGATATGTGGCTGATATTTCTTTGCATGGACAGCTGAATTGAATCCGTCCTTATTCAAACAGGAGAACAGACAGTGACATAAAATGCGCTCTTCCGATCAACCCTTCCTTAAACAGCAAAGGCTGTTTCCTGAGTGATAAAATTAAAAAAGAAATTGATTGTGGCAGTTTCATTTTATGTTTACGCCATTACATTATTTTGTTTTATGTTGAAGATTTACCTCTAAGAATAACTTACTAATTTTAATATCGTTGCATTTTATCTGGTAATTTGATGAGATTTGGTTTAAACAGAAATGTCTTGTTCTGTAAAAGTAGACGTGTTCGGCTTAAGTCTGTGAATTGCTTGAGCTAAACAATGTCATCGTCTCTAATCAGGAAATCTTAGTTTGGAAATTTAAGTAATTTTGTGTTGCCGTATATGGTTATGCTGATTTGTCTGTCTGGGGAGTGTGGCAGTTCTGTGTCCAACATGTATGATTACACTGCTTGTTAAATATATTTATGCTGTTACGTTTACATACAATTTTAGAAATGATAACAAGTTTAATGTTAATTTATTCTAAATTATGAATAACAATTTTTTAAACACTATTGTTAAATGATGTATTTCACAGATAAACTGTGTAAGGAAATACTAAAATAGCACAATATGTTTGATTACGCAAATGAGTTTTCCTTTCGAACTAGTACATTTGTGCAATACAAAAATATAAAACAAAAACATTTATACTTTGATGTGATACAACATTGTGTAGTATTCTTCGAAATGATTTGTTTAAAATTATCATTTTTACAGGAACAATTTCTGATGAAGCAATATACTCCAGGTTAAGGAATGACACGATGGTTTCCAACCTAACAATAACAATAAAACGTTTAACAACATTCACAAGTCAATATTGATATATTTTGATAAATCAGCACTATTAAGAGGTATTGTTTTAATCAATTATATTTTGTAAATTGCTATGTTTATTCCAAAAAAATATTTCGCAGAATGATCATCATATTTTTTATAAAGATGTATGACTAAGATCACGGTAAAGACTTACTGACTTGTTATAACAAAATTAGCACTTGATTGTATATATTAACCAGTACTATTTAAACAATGAAAAGTTAATAGCCTTCATTGTATGTTTATACCCTTGCAGGAAAGCTGTATATTGGAGTCACCATGTTGGTCTTTCGGTATGTTCACATATTTGTTTACGTTCGTGATGCAGACTTTAAATATGTCATCACCACGAACTGCATATGTGGAAGTTACTTTTTCAATCACCATAGACCATGAACATAGCTGGCAAACGAGATTCGCATAACATGATATAAATTTGAGGAGCATACTTCTACTATAATGTTTAAAAGATTATATGAAAACGTATAATCTGTTATGACCATGAACTTTAGATGTACATGGCACTCATCTGAGTTATAAAATATTGAAAGTACCCGACAAATTGTGTTTGGGGTGTTAGTTGGGGTGCTGTTACAAAGCTCTAGTTGTGTATGTCGTTATGTAGATACTGCAGAAAACAAATGTCATTAACTTAATAACGGTACTAATGAAATCAGATTGTGAATAAAAAATAAAACATGTATCATTTAATGTTGACGATCTGTAAGGCACCGGACATTCTCTGTGAACATGATATTCTGGACAATATCTAAATTATACAATTTGAAGGTGCCACGATCATGACTGCTGTGGCTGATCAGCCTGATGCAATAATGTCGTAATACAAAAGAACACAATGTGTCTCACAGCTTGACTCATATACATAGAGACCTCCTTGCTATGTTATAAAAAATAAAACTTGTTTATATCCATGCAAACAAAATTTGAAAGGGAGTATAATGGAATCATTCTCTATGTTGTTTGTTCGTTGTATCAGATGTAATTGCTATGGGGATTAGTTTGTGGAGCAAACAACGTAGTGAATAACTTGAAATTAACTTTACTCAAGACAATTGGTGTAATACTATCTCTGCGGAGTTCAAAATTGGTTTTAATCAAGCGTACCAAGAGCCGAAGTATTCAACTCTTAACTCCTAACAACATTAGGGGCCACAGTGAGTTAAGACTCGAAGATGAGACTGATGAAACCGGGTCAGAATGTTTATATTGACACTATATACTCCAAGTTTGTAATTGGATAAAGTGGGATAAACTAGGCCAACATGTCAAATCGTAGAAAAACACTGTTTTTGACAACTGTTTTGCTCATTACGACCCTAGAGGCCACAGTGGTTTAGACTCATTGAAACCATTCAAATCTTTGACAATTGATGAACCTCGATTGTGTTGCAACGATATCTCGACCAAATTAAAAAATCTTTCTGATCTGTTTAAGACATGACAACCAATGGTGGGTCTATTTCCTTAATATGAGTAATATGGTGTCATTAATATATTAATATTAGTGTTATACTTAGCAATATCTATACTTGTGCAAATTAATGTTATTGATGATTTGTATTCTTATAACATGTGTTTTCTATTATTGCAGTTTGTGCAGTTGTATGCTTGACCATGATTGGTATGAATTCGCTGTCTAAATTCATCTAATAAATGTAATAAATTACAGCAACATTGACTACTAATTCTTCGTATTTTTATGAAACTTTTTGTTCATGAAAACCACAAACACAATCATGTTTCTGGGGCGGAATGTATTATTATTACTGTAACGAGATGTCAGAGTCTTAAATACATTCAAATGTAATCATTTCTGGTCATGTTTTGAATGAACTTAATTTCGAAAATGTGTGTATCATAATGATGTGGTACATATATATTCTGCCTTGATTTCGTTGTCAAGGGATTTGGTAATGATGATTTTTATGTAATTGCATTGCAAGGCACATATGTTTTCGTACGTGTTATAACGCCGATACGAATTCTCCCGTCGACACCAGTTTGTCAGGAAAAGTTTTTCTCCACTTATAAACGTATAACATTCAAACTTTCTATAATTGTTTCATATCATTGATATGAAGTTGTGCATGTTCGATTTGTATAACCCTACATTAACCATTAGAAACGTCATAAAACTTGTTCAACTTAAAATACCATAAACATTATTGTAACAAAAGACTTCATAAGCAAAAATGTGCATCTTCGAAACTATAATGTCCAGATGCGTCATATTTGGTATGAAACATTTTATATTGGTGAAATCATGACCATAGGATCGACATTGATCACACCCATGGTTCAAACTGTTTATATAGACTCACAAGGTTCAAGGTTTGATATTTGGTATATAACATTGTATTGTGGTTCTCTACAAAATTATTTTGTTATCCCCACGCTTTTTGAAAAGCGTGGGGATATTGTGGTTATCTCCGCCGTCCGTCCTGGCCACTATCTCCTCCTACACTATTAGCACTAGAACCTTGAAACTTACACACATGGTAGCTATGAGCATATGTGCGACCCTGCTCTATTTGGAATTTTGATCTGACACCTGGGTCAAAAGTTATGGGGGTTGGGGTGGGGCCGGGTCAGAGATTTTCACTCATTTTTTTAGGTTATTTTACATAAACTTCTTCATTTCTACACCGATTCACTTTCAAATTTATACTGGACCTCTCTTATGACAATACGGTCAATCTCAACCATGCATGGCCCCATTTCCAACCCTGGGGCGCCCCGCCCACATAGGCCACACCCACCCAAAATTGCCTTTCACTATAATTTCTTCAATTCTACACGGATTCACTTCAAATTGATACTGAACTTCTCTTATGACAATACTGTCAATCTCCACTATGCATGGCCCCATTACTAACCCTGAGGCGCCCCGCCCACATAGACCACACCCACCCAAAATTGCCTTTACTATAATTTCTTCATTTCTACACCGATTCACTTCAAATTGATACTGAACCTCTCTTATGACAAAACGGTCAATCTCAAATATGCATGGCCCCATAACCAACCCTCGGGACCCGCCCACATAGACCACACCCACCCAAAATTGCCCTTTACTATAATTTCTTCATTTCTACACCGATTCACTTCAAATTGATTCTGAAGTTCTCTTATGACAATACAGTCAATCTCAACTATGCATGGCCCCATTAACAACCCTGGGGCGCCCTGCCCACATAGGTCACACCCACCCAAAATTGCCTTTTACTATAACTTCTTCATTTCTACACCAATTTACTTCAAATTGATACTGAACTTCTCTTACGACAATACGGTCAATCTCAACTATACATGGCCCCATTACCAACCCTGGGGCACACCTAGGTCAAACATTTGGCGTGGGGATACGCGTCAGTCTCTGCCGCGACATTTCTAGTTACGTTTGTGTTCTAAACATAATCGCAAAATGTTCGTAAGTTACAAACAAGTTATGACCTTATTAACTGTAATCAAAAAGTGCAAGATCAATTTTAACAGGTGTTCATGTATGAACGCAGATGATAGTTTCATACTTCGTGCAATAATATATGGATTTACAATATCTGAATACATTAATCTTCCGCACAAACACCATACGAACATATCTAACCGTACATCATCTGAATACATGACTCGCACGAGCTCCGTTCGTACATAGTTTGACGTTCATCATCTAAATAAAATGAATTATCAAAACACACTTTGTACTTTCATATATGATGTATTTGTATTTATCATTGTGTGCGATATATTATTAAACTAACCAACATGTCCTTATTTTTAAAATTGTATATTGATGCTTACTTTTGATGCTTACATGCAGACTGAAACGTGATTACCATTATATTTCATGTTTAAAGTTTGTTCAAATCATGATCCGGTGGATGAAACTGGCGATGCCCCGGTGGTCATATGATTTATGTAGACTTGTATTGTAAATAACTCAGCAATTGTTCTCCTCTGAAACAACAATGGTAAATGGTTTTTATTTGGTGTGTAACATCGTTTAGTGGCCCTCTACAAAGTGTGTTCAAAACGTGCCCATGGGTCAAAACTGGCCACGCCCCTCGAGTCATTTGCTTTATAAAGATAAATATTATAAATGAAATATATCTTCGTCTCTGAAACCACACGATCTTTTATATATATATACAATGTAACATCATATAGTAGTCTTGCACAGCGTATGTTCAAATCAATCCATTTGGGGTCAAAACTGGCTACGCCTCAGAGGTCATTTGATTTATACACATTTTGAATTTATAATTATTTGAAAAATCTCCTCTGAAACCGTTAAAGTAAGTATATATATTTGGTGTGTAAACGTGTTTGTTGGATATCTACAAAGCATGTTAAAATCATGTCCCTGGGATCTCAACAGGCCAGCCTCTGGGATTGTATATTTTGTATTGACTTGAATAGCGAAATACATTCCCCGAAACAACAAGGCGAGTAATTTCGTATAGTGGCATTATAGTACATTTGTTCAAATCATGTTCGTGGGATCAACATTAACCATGCAATGGGTTTTGGGTTGAAATGTTTTGAATTGAATTATATAGCTTAATAAATTAATATTTATTTTGCTGAAACTAGAAAGCAAACATATTTGAATTTAGAATGTGCCATCATATTGTGGTCCTTAACTAAGTTGTACAAATCATGCCGTTGGGTTCGAAACTGTCAACAGAGATTTTACACATGACGCCTCTGTGTTCAAAACTTGCCACACACCATTACACAGGTAAGCGAGGTAGGGTCATCTTGGTCCTATGGTTTGAATGTATCAAGTCTTAATATTATTAAACCGTCTTTAAATGTTTAACAATATGATACTCTGTGTTTAAATCGATATTGCTCGTATTGATATCGTATGCTCTTAATGTTTCATACTTGGTTTGAAATTTGCAAATTTATTACCGTCTTCATTTCAGTGAAATCTAAATACAAATCAAAACATTGTATGGGCGCGTTATCTAATGTCAATAAAACTAACTTCGACTCACAAATTGACAATACGCCAAATGTGGAATACATCGATCCCCGCAGCAAGGCACACGGGTGTATGATATGTTATCGAATGAGAACTCGAAAGTAGGCGGAGTAAAATATTAATTTTAATTAAAAAATTGCAACTGAATACCATAGTGTAATTTAATTGTTTTATTGCGTGTTACATTTTTAAACAACATGGAAGAAGACATGATTGAGTCATTGTCGATCAAACTGTGTACAGAGTTGGAGGATATTAGAGTGTCTGAAGAACTGATCAACTACAGAAGATATGTCTGCACTCTGCGTGAGGTCCTCATGTCAATTTCTTATACTCCTCATCACGGTATGGAGCAAGAATTTGGTAGCCAGATAGAGGGATCTACCACACTCGGCATGCGCTCGGACTTTGATTGCTTGTTTTTTACAGACACAGTGGCGGTATATACAGACCTGTCGGATTGCACACCATTCAAGTTGTCATATCTGGCGATAAAAACCACAATGTAGTGTCCACAATGTTACAGTCTACAGTTTGTTATGAAACTATCAGACAATATACATTACCCTGTCCATGGAGAAGAATTTGTTTTTTACTAAAGCAATTTAAATGTGATAAGTTTATACTACTAGACGAAAAAGGCCGAGTATTGCTTTCCAGCAGCTGTGTTCCCTCGGTGTTTGCTACAAAATTACCAAAATATTTCCCGAATTGTAAAATCGAACAACACGGTCCGGCACACACTTGGATGGGCGAGTACGAGTAAGACTCTGTTTCGGCTATATATTGTCCAAAGATGCCAGATGAGTGTCAGGTTTTGTTCTCTAGACTAAAGCCCGGTCATTGGCCGAAACAGGCCACAACAGCAACGGCGAAACAGTGCGGTGTTTTCTTTATGAACCCGGGAAATATCGGACACAAATGTTCGTATGACGCTGAATGCAAAATGGCTTTAAAGAATATACATTATCGAAGTAACATCGCCTCACGTCAATGGAGAGTGTCTACAAACAAGGTAGAACATTTACTGATGTATGACCTTGACATTGTACAAATGAAGGCATACATTCTCACGAAAAGGATACGAAAACAATTCCTTAAACCTATCGTCGGCGATGAACTTAGTTCCTTTCATATTAAAACGGCTCTGCTATTCACAGTCGAAAAATACCCAATGAAAATATGGAACAACAAAAACTTTGTGAATTGTGTACTTTTTTGTTTGAAAACGCTCAGGCGTTTTCTGGAAAGACGATATTGTCCACATTATTCCATTGCCAGTGTTAATTTGTTAACGGGGAAACTTAAAGTCAGTGAATTTCCACTTTTGATTAAAGAACTGACGAAAATTATTGACTCTGGTTTGCAATATGTGTACACGTTGAGCGCAGATTCTTTAGGTGAAAGATTGAAATCATTTCAAGCGACACCAACAATTACTCTTATGCCAAGAGATGGTTACTTTGCAGGGACGATTTTAATATTGTCGGATGTTTTTATGGTTCCTTTTAACAGAGCAATACGTGTGTTTTCGACACCAAAGTTCGGAACTCGGATGAAACAGTTCGCAAAACAAATTAAACACAACATTTTGCACCGTAAAGAATACTCTTTTGAACTTAAATTCTTCTATCAAAACATAAGCAACACAATAGCTATCACAGAAGCGTCCTCCCATATAGCTAATAAGAAACCCATCACGGACGACATTCACGAAATGTACAAAAGTTCATTCAGGTCTGGACAAATATCCAATTATTTGAAATATGCATCAATGCTTGTTTGCATACATCATCATGATCAAGCTGTTATTTTGCTGAAGTGTATTGAAAGCATGATTACTCCCGATATGGTTCAAATCTCAATGGTACCGCTCTGGAACTTGTTACCAGCGATTGTAAGAGCACATAAAAGACTTACGCCAAACGAAATGTTCAAGGTGTTTGCCACAAAGCTTAAACTAAATATAGAATTTACAAGACATGAGATTAATTGTGCTCCTTGTCATTTAATATATGAAATGTACACACGATTTCCTGAAGATGATGACAGGTTGCGATATGATCATTTTGAAGACTGGATTGCTGTCATTGACGCCAAACCGTTCCTATACTACCTACAGTACCTTGCACAGGAAGACACTGAAGGTAAATATTGCCTTAGCAAAACTGTCTAACTATTGCGTCTCGACGCGGTATTGGATCCCAACGAAAGAATATCGCAACTTGACGCAAGATACTGAATTCATTGTTAAGTTAGAGACAGCATACAACCTGATGGGACATATAATGGAATTGGAAAACAAGGCATCAGAGGCGTGGACATTCTATGTTATGTCAGCGAGATTAGCACCACAAAACAAAGCCACTTACTGGCACATGTGCCGGCTACTCAGTGAATATGTGGCTGATAAATCGCCACACGAAATGACAAAATAAATCCTTTGTGTACAAACAGGAAAACAAACAATGAAATGAGATGGGCTCTTTCTACCCACCACTTGACAGCAATGGCTGATTCAGAGTGATACAATAAAAACTTGATACTGATTGTTATATTTTATTTTTACGGCATGACATCATGTTATGTTACGTTTGAAGATTGAACGACATCGATAAACATACGTGCACAAAGTACTTGTAAACCAGATAATCAATAAAAAGGTGTGAGAAAATTGACTGGCTACCATGATATTACTGGAATAATATTGAATACGTTGGGAATTCATAATAAACAAATCAAACTATTATCAAATAAAGTTCACGTTACCTCTAAGAATAGCTTAATAATTATCATACGACATTTTATCTTTCAATTTTATGAGGTTTGGTTTGTACAGAAATGTACTGTTTTGTAAAAGCAGACGTGAAAATATAGATCTGGAAGACACTTTTTTCTTTAGTTATTTGCTCTTGAACATAGCTGACAAAAGAGTTTCGCATAAAATAAAATAAACTTGTGGAGCACACTTCTGCTATAATTTTCAAGAGATTAAATTAAAAACTATAATGCATTAATACCATAAAATTTAGATGTCATAGGGCACTTATCCCAGATATCTGCCTCTGAAAGCACCTGCCAATTTGTTAATGAGGTATAAGTCATGTTGTGACACAGCTCTAGTTGTACATGGTGTTATGTAGGTACTTTTACCCTAGTTCATTACCTTAACAACGTAAATGTTTAAACCAGATTGTAAATAAATAACAATTAATTATAATTGTATTTAGACGGTCTCCAATGCACCAAACGATCTCGATGAACGTACTTATTGATTGGCAAATTGGTGTACCTCTGCAAACAAAGTTTGAAAGAGAGTATATAGTACACTCGATCAGTACGTTGGTTGGTTCGTCGGTTTGTCACTCACTCGAGTAAAACTGCAATGAGAGTAGGTTTGTGGAGCAAACAACGTTCTTATTTATTTAGTGATTAATTTGCATTGTTGAGAACATTTTTTATAATAATATCTCGGCGGATTTCTAAAATAATTCATGTCCAATTAAAAAAAAAATGTAGTGATATCTCATTTTTAACACTACTAAAGTCATAGATATGCCCAATCATTAGATTCTTTACCACAAAGGGTTCAAGGCGGTCTATTTTGATCTGTCTATGTCCGCCGTCTAGAGTCGTCCGAATTAGACCAAGTTTGAAAACGTTTAAGATCTGTTGAAGACATGTGTTGTTTTCTTTTTAAGGCTTACATAGTGTCACTAGTATGGTTATTATTATCAGTTACAAATATACTTGTGCAAACTTATGTTATTGAATATTAATATAATAATGTATTCTAAAAGCATGTGTTTTCCTTTTTGTAGTTTGCCTATGTATATGCTTGGCATCGTTGGTATGAAACTGCTGTTTTTATTCATAAAATATATATAATACATTACCGCAAAGTTGACGACTAATGTTTCATTTTTGAAAAAAAACAACAACATTTTAGACATGAAACCCACAAACACAATCATTTTCTTCAAGCTGGATGTATCGTAAAAACTGAAACGACATGTCAGGGTCTTAAATTCATGCACATTAATCCAATATCAAGATGATCTCATCTCTTGTAATGTAAATGTATAATGAAATATTAAATCAAAATCGAAAGTTCATTTTTTTGCCAAAAAGCGAAAAGAATCTTCATTTAGTTTGCATTCTCGCCAACAGTCTTTCTACGCTGTCAACATTTTAATTAGACCAGTAAGTCTCGTGCCAAACATAGCTACATACAGCCTGTCTTAATTCTTGTATACGATTCTTGTCTGGGATTTGTAAATGATGTTTCTTATGCAACTGCATTGTTGCAAAGTATAAGGTTCATTTGTTTTCCTACTTGTTAGAACCCCGTTACGATGTAAAGGATACTGGAATCAAAAATGCAAGAGAATAAATTATGCAAAAGTTATTTTTAATGTACCACTTTTTGGCCACAAAATTGTATTTTTGATACACATGCAATTCGCCCATTTCAGCGGATGGAATCATTTCGCTCATTTTGTCTTAGATAAACAAATGTTCAACATGATTTTAAATGATTAACATAGTGCATTTTTAATTTTCCCATTTAAGCGGATTTCGCTCAATTTGCATATATNTTCTGAGCGCTAATACAAGAAAGCACATACCGAGGAAGTTAAACTTATTTCATGACGATTGAAGTAAATGAAAAAAAAAAACATACATGCGCACAGGTTTCTTGATTACGTATTGAAATCGTATCGGAAAGAAAATTCCTTTTAAAAACCATTTCTATTCTGTTTTGCTCAAAACACAACGTTTAACATACTTTTAGAGGTGTCTCAATATAATTAAATATTAATAAAAAGTATCAAAACGCCGAAGTATAGGAACTTAGTGTTTAAATAAGTCTGTATTGATTAAAAAGTAATACATTTTTATTAACTTCTTTTATGAATTGAAAACCAGGTATTTAAATATTGAAACGAATGATGATATTTTCAAAAATGCGCAAGATTACCGGACAGTTCAATTGTTTAAATAGAACGTAATTAGTGTTCGTTTTAATTTCGATGTTGATATATCTTGATTTTTTTTAGATCTTTCTGTGTTTCTACAGATCAGATACAATTATATTTGTGCTCAGTTTACCATTAAATTCCTTTGTGATTTCAATTCCATGATTATCAGCTCATTGAATGTGAGGTACGCAAGATTACCAGTCATCATAGTTTTTAGAGAGAACCAAAGGTATTTATTGTATTTATCGAAAAAGTAAGGGGAACTATTGAAATTGTGCTAGTTTAATACGGGAAGAGCATTTTTTTCCATTTACTACTTTCAATTCGTGGTTAGATTGTGATACAGATAGTAAGCTTAGAAGATCTGTAGTATTTTTATAGTGACTAGTACTCAGTAGTTGTCTCTTGATCATTATTCACAAGGACCAATGGTAGTCTTAATAATTACATTTGGTTGTTTAAGGATGAAGGGACCGCCAAATCAGAAATTGTTAAAAGCTCCTTTTTAGTACAATTATTTGAACAAGTACCATTGGGTGTCACTTAAACGCCATAATTATCGGCATGCATACTTAACAATTATTCTTATAGAGATGATGACTGTGAATATGGTGCAAATGAGTACATGGATAAATATTCCTAAATTAAACCTTGGATGAAAAGTTCACCCAATGCTGGGCTCGAACCCACGACATTTGGAATACTAGCATGGTGATATACAAACTTAGCTTGTTTACACACGCATGCTACACTTCTCCTTAAATGTAAGGGCCGACATCCAGACACTCATGCGATTACCGGTAACTTATACAAACTTACTGTAACCCCATGACGAAAAGTGCGCCCATTGTGGTACTCGAACCCATGTTTGGCAGAACACTAGCATGGTACTCTACCAACTGTGATAACTGGGTGGCTGCTTCTTACCCAAGCGTAGAATGTATCATGTCACATTATTTGATTGAACAGCTGCTTGAAAATGACACTTTTGGGGTGGAAATGCGTCAATTGGAAACCTTGCATCGTGAAATATTGTTCTCACATATTAATTTTGAACCTTCGAATCGTGTTCTCGCGTTCTGGAACTTATAATCCAAAAGTCGACAAAGCCAAACGACGAGTGGCATTAACGGGATTCCGCACATAAGCTATAACGCATTCGATTCTACTACCAAATAATACGTGTTAACTTATGCAAAGTTGTGCCCGTTTGTTTCGCTGTGGTAGAACAATGACATGAAATGATGCTATGCGCATACGGACTATTGATTACGGAACGGTATTGTTGTAAAATTCGTAAGTTCGATACATACATTTGTAGATCATTGATAAAAAGATGTCCGCGAATTGAAGAAATATCGATTGTGTTACTATTATATATATATTTAATACATTTATAATTCGGTGAAATACTGTCTGTATATAAACAAAAGTCGCTGACTACAGAAAACATAGCTACAAACACAATTTGAATTTTACCTTAATTTTTAAAATAGGATGTCATAGAGTAAATTTACAAAGTCCTATGTCTTTAAAAAATCTCAACTTACGCAATCAATATCTATCCATCGCTCTATTAACATTAATTCTTTCCAAACAGTTACTATAGTTCATCTAACAAATCTAACCCGTTTTTGTCACCTAATCTATTTCACGCATGACTTGTTCGCGGCGTTTGGTCATTGTGACAAGTGCAAGTAACCGCGCATTTGCCACTTGACCGCCAAAGCGTCAATACATATATCTCCGATATATTGTTATGTGTGATTATTCCAGCGCCAGCCCTTCACACGAACCATTAACAAATTTGCCGAGAGCTACGTCGACAATGGCGCCCAACGTTCGGGTGTGAAGGCCGCTGTTACACACAGACGACGACATCTTGTCGCACTTGACACAGCTTTGTAAACAAACCAGTTTACACATATGCCAGCTGGACGGAATCCTCGGGATACCCTAGCTTCATCGTATAACTACGTCATCACAGACAGACGCGTCTGATTGGATATTATATCCACGCATGCACGGGAAACCGTGTTGTTGATAAACATTGTCACGTGCACACATCGTTTACCAGGGTCTAAACTGAACTTTTCACTCGCGAGTGTATACAATCTTCGAAGGATCCTTAGCATCACCGTCGATCGCCGTTGGATGTGACTGTGACGTTGATGTGCTTTCAACTTAGCTGGAAGTGTGGACACGAATTGTTTTCTGGTCGTTAATTAAACAATGTTATTGTTGTGTTGTTGTTTTAATCATGTGTTTAGATATTTGGACGGATAATTGGATGAACTGGTAAGAATTTAATTTATTTTATTTGCACTCAGCGTTTAAATTATTCTCATTTTGATTAAATTGTATTTGATATAAATTTAGTATATAAGTAAACAAAATTCTCACTAGATCTATCCATAAATCAAATATCTTTGTTTTATCAGGTATAGCATTTAATTCATTATTTAATTAAAAAAACCTGTGTTAAATTTATTAAATAAAAACCAGGTATTTTCACAACTAATAGCATCGTGTTGCACGATAATTACTAATCATAAACTTATTAATAACCCCTGTCAAACTTCTAGTTCGTATTGGTCCGTTTTTTTTGTTTTGTGATGTCTATTTTGTCAATGTGCCGTTAGAACAGCACATTGAACAAAATATAAACTCAATAAATCCTTGCAAGGTTACGAGCGATTTCGACCGTCAAACGTTCGCAAGTAATTTGAAACATTGGGTAGAAGTTCAAAGGTAAACAAAAATGTTACGGTGCGTACGGCATGATAAGAATTGTAAACAGTTCAATTGCGTTCGGCGTTCGTTTCGAGTATTAAGCGGAATATCGAGTGCGGTGTACACACATGCAATTATTGATGGGCAGTTGTAATAACACAGTCGGTGTAGTTTAGAATTAGAGTATAACGGTAGTTAGTTTTATTCTAGTAGAACGGAGGATTAGTCCTCTTGAAAGTGAATGCCGATTTAAGGTTTTGTAGCAATTTGAAGAGGTTGAGTTTAGGTGAGATATTTATAGTTGTGTTATTATCTGGACTGGTTTAAAAATAAAACATTATTATAGGAGTACTTCGCATTGAGTTACTGATCATAAGGACGTCGTGCAGCAGTTGTTTCCCTTGACTCGATTCATTTAATTGTGTTTACGCCCCTTGTATATTATCCCACAGAAATAGTGTGCATTTAATTGAGCGCAGAATTAAAATTAATCATTATATAGAAAGTTAAGTTGCTCACTGTGTGATTATAATAAAATAAAATGTGAGTTTGTACATTATAACAATTATATGATATTTTGTTTTACAATTATAAATATAACAAATATTTACTTCGTATAAATATTTTGTTTTGAGAATGGCAGAAGCAATTAGTGAAAGGGAATTGTGCCGCATCAGGCGAGAGCAGCTACGGGAAGAAATTTAAAGGAGGAAGAAGAATTAAAGGAAAGGAGAATAATATTGAGAGAGAATTACAGAGTGAAATGTTAAACAGGATGATCAGGAAAGCATAGTGTCAAATATGAATACGATCGATGAATATATTCGTGAAGATTCAATGGATTGTATTGAGCAAATATCGATGACTGAAAAGTCAAGAGACTGCTTAAAAACACAATTGAAGAACACCACGCCAGATTCTCTACGTTACTTGGACGAGCACATGAGAAAACTGGATCTCACATTACGAGAATTAAACATGGAAGATCGTAAACGTGAAGATAGACATTGTGTCTCGAGTGCAGACCATATACACACAAGAATTAGGGACAATTCTTCAATTGTGGCGGATAGAAATTCAGGAATAGCAGAACGATTGAGCAACACGACTCGAGTACTCGATACGAAATTAAATAGAAATGAGGCAGAGAGTGTACATACATTTTGTTTGAAAGATAAAATTAGGAAAGTACTCGAGGAATGTGAAGAAATATAAAGCCAATCCGACAAGTATGAACAAAAAAATTGTCTAATGCAGAAAATGAGAGAAGCGGAGGAAATGAAACATAGAATGATGATAGAACAGAGACTGGTTTTAGAAAATAAATTTGAGCGAAAACGTCAGGTTGAGAAAGAATTACTACGAAATATAGAACAACTTGAATTACAGGAATGTGTATTGGTTCAGCAGAAGTGCAGAAACGAAATACTGGATAGAGAACTAACTATAAGAATAATGAAAGAAGATGATATGAATAAACAATTAGAAATCTTGAAACAGAAAGAAAGTGTTCTAAAAAGCAAATTAGAACAGACGAATGAAAATTATATGATAAGGGAAGTGACAACAAATGATCGAAATAAATTGAGTACCAGAATTCCAACATTGCCGAGCTTTGATGGCAAGAACTTTGAAGAGTGGAAGCTTGAAGTAGTTTTTATGATGAGAACAGGACTGTATACGGATTGCTTATTGTCACAAGCTATTAGGAACTCATTGAAAGGCGAAACTCGTAAGATACTGTTAACAAGCAAACCATCTGAGTCAGCAGAGGAGCTCATCGCTAAAATGACTGAGCATTTTGGAGATGTGAAGTCTGGTGAAAGAATAGTGCAAGATTTTTACTCAGCAAAACAACATGAAACTGAATCATGCTCTGCATGGGGAATAAGACTAGAAGCTCTTTTTCAGCAGGCAGTGAATAAAGGAGAAATAGACGAAAGTAAGAGAGATAACAAGTTGAAGGAAAGATTTTGGAGAGGATTGAACTCAGAAAACCTAAAAGCAGCAACGAGAGTTTCATACGAATCAAACGACAGTTTTGAAAGGTTAAGAAGGAAAGCGAGACTAGAAGAGGAAGAATATAATCCAGTAAATATTACAGGAAAAACAGTGGTAAATCAGCAATCGACGGATGATAGATTTAAAGTGCTAGATGAAATGTTAGAACGGTTGAAGAAAATCGAAGCCGAGATGAATACTGTTAAGAAACAGAATCTGGAATGGAAGAGAGACTACGAAGCGACAAAGTCGATTGACCCGGAAAGGAGACAGAACAGATACACCAATAGAGGGCGTTATTATAGAGGAGGATAAAGAAGAGGTCGATATTAAAATAGAGAACAGATTCAATATAATAACCCAGAATATGAATCAACAACAGAAAACAAACAGAGCCATTTAAACGAGAAAGCGCCTTCACGGCAGGACACGATGGAAGCGAAGCAGAAGTAAAAAGCCCTACGAGAGTAGCAAGTAACCTTAGAGAAAAGCTGATATGCGCTTCAAACGAAGGAGTAGTAATCATTGAAGGCAAAGAGACGAAAGCTTTGATTGATACGGGATCAATGGTCACTACTTTGTCTCAAAGCTACTACAATACAATGGATCCAAAACCAGAACTTCTACCATTGACCGATTTTAAAATCCAGTTGACGGGGGCCAATGGAACGGCAATAATATACACAGGTATATAGAAGTATCTGTGAAATTACCCTGTTAATCGCGGCAGTCTCAAATGCTAATTTTAATAGTAAATGACACTGAATATAATGCTAAAGTTCCAGCCATTGTTGGAACGAATCTGTTACGAGAGTACAGACAAGAATTTGAACTGCAGAGTGGGGAGTTTCCCAAAGTCATGGAAAATAGCATTTGATGCCATGCTATCACCAATAGTAGGTCAGGTAAAGGCTACGAAGACCGTCATTCTTCATCCATTAGAGACTAAGACCATCACTGGTTTTGTAAGAAAGTCAGATTTGATAGAAGCAGCGGTTACAGAAACCGTCGACCTGCCTACAGCTTTCAGCGTCTGTCCGAGAGTAGTTAATTTATAGAATCCTGGGAAAACAGCAAGAGTACCTGTGCGAGTTTGTAACTTATCGGCCAAGATAATCAAGATCGAAAGTAAAAGTGTTCTTTGTAACCTTGAAGAGGTGAATGTATTACGGTCCGTCAATCTTTGCGAGAATAGTGACGATGGGAATGAAGAGGTGAACGTTTACAACATTCAAAACGACGAACCACATCGTGACTTCGGGGTTGATATTGAGGATTCAGAGGAGCAGAAAAGTAAAGTGTATAATCTATTCAATCTATTCAAGAAATGGGAAACTATTTTTCCAAAGTCGAAAGTTGACGTAGGACATACAGTCGAAGTTAAACATAAAATTGAGTTGACAGATGAGACTCCATTCAAGGAACCATACCGGCGGGTACCACCTCATCTGTTCAACGAAGTAAAAGAACATCTTCAGGAAATGATCAAAATCGGCGCCATCAAAGACTCGAAAAGCCCCTGTTCGTCAAATATAGTTGTAGTGAGAAAGAAGGACGGAACCCTGAGATGTTGTATCGATTTTAGATAGTAAAACTCAAGAACTAAGAAAGATGCCAAAAGTTGAGGATACCCTACACATGCTTGCTGGCTCTAAATATTTTTCAAAGATCGATTTAAAATCTGGATACTGGCAAATTGAATTAGAAGACGACGATAAGGAGAAAACAGCGTTTCAAGTTCCAGGAGTTGGTTTCTTTCAATGTACTAGGATGCCATTTGGACTCTGCAATGCCCCAGCAACGTTTCAGAGATTAATGGAACGTTGCAAAGATATTGTCTGTCTCATTCACAGTGGCAATAGACCTTCTTCGAAGGATAGTTGCAAACAGTATGGTAGAGAATGGGACAGTTTTGTTGTGCAAAATGGTGTACTATATCGCAGGGCGAAGGTCAATGATATTACCCGAACACAGATTGTTGTGCCCGAACATCTCAGGGACGATATGTTTAGAGCTCTCAACGATGACCTCGGACACCAGGGTAGGGATCGCACCACTAGCCTGATGAAGGAGAGATTCTACTGGCCTGGTTAAGATGCGTTTGTTGCCGAAATGGTGAAACAGTGTGGTCGCTGCACCCGAAGAAAACGCCACCCAGAGCGCGCTGAACTTCAGCCTATTGAGTCGACAGCACCGTTAGAGATCGTGTGCATTGATTATTTGTCGTTGGAGCGTTCAAAAGGCGTGTTTGAAAACGTGCTTGTCATAACTGATAATTTTAGCCGGTATGCACATGCGTATCCAACACGCAATCAAACGGCTAAAACAACAGCTAAAGTGTTGTTTGACCAGTTTATTGTTCATTATGGTTTCCCTGCTAGGCTACATTCTGATCAAGGCGCAAATTTTACATCTGCTCTAATCAAGGAATTGTGTCAAATTGCGGGTACGGACAAAAGCAGAACCACACCCTACCATCCAATGGACAACGGCGAAACGGAGCGGTTTAACCAAACTCTACTAGGCATGTTAGGCACTTTGGAAAAGCATCAAAAGGCCGATTGGAAGTCATATATTCCAACATTGGTGCATGCCTATAATTCAACTCATCACAAAAGTACGGGGTTTTCTGCGCACTTTTTGATGTTTGGCAGACATCCACGTTTGGCTATCGATGCATTTTTAGAGCTTCCTACGGAGGACATTGTGGACAAATAACATACGGAATATGTTGCAAAGCTCCGAAAAAGACTGAGCGAGTCTTATGATATGGCGCGCCAGAATGCTAAGTCATCAGGATTGTTGAACAAGATGCACTACGACAAATCAGCCAGATCTACTCAACTTCAATCTGGCGACATTGTCCTCGTGCGTAATGTTGCTCTCAGAGAAAAGCAGAAGTTGGCCGATCGCTGGGAACACCAGCCATACGTGATTGTAGCGCAGCCCAACCCAGACACACCTGTTTATGAGGTTAAACGGGAAGGAGCAAGATTTACCAAGACTAAGAGGTTACACCGGAATCTGTTACTCCCGTTTATGACAGTAACCGATGGGTTGCTAGAGCCATTGAAACCGTGTCAAAGAGAACA
The DNA here is from genome assembly GCA_007657795.1 of Dreissena rostriformis. Taxonomy (NCBI): domain Eukaryota; kingdom Metazoa; phylum Mollusca; class Bivalvia; order Myida; family Dreissenidae; genus Dreissena; species Dreissena rostriformis. Next base: position 10,150 of record VMBQ01001864.1, on the reverse strand, counting down.
ACAGGCGCCATCAACATTAGAAGCGTCCGGAATAGACACTGATGTCGGGGAAGAGACGGTTGTCCGATCACAGCGGAAACGGAAGAAACCGCTGTGGATGACGACAGGCGACTTTGTGACGTAACTGTTGTCGCACTGATATTTGAACCAGTTTTTTTTACTGAAGTTTAATCATTTTATGCATTATTTGAACTCATTTAATTGCCATTATTGTTCTTATGTTGTTATGAATGGATTGCAATCACTCGTTTTATTATAAGCTCTCAGTTGCGATGCACTCTATTTCTATATATATGTCGTGCATTTAGTCTAGCCCTGTTTTTATCGAATTCATTTATAATCATCTATTTATCTGTATATAGGTATTCTTAGTAACATATAATAGTGTTGTATGATTAGTTGGTAATTGTTACTACTATTGTTAAGACTGAATTGATAGCAAAAGTACATGCCTTATGTAGTCGTTAGTCAAATAGTATAAATTTTTATTGAAGTTGCAGTTTAACTGTTATGCAGTCTGCGATGTCGACAGCTCGTGAGCGTTCGTAATATCTAGGATATTACCAGAAAAAAAAAACATATTTTCTAAACCGTGCATGCCGTAGCCGTTTTGATGCACACAACGTGATGTTATTATGCATGTATTATTACTATTAATTTAAAAGTATTTTAGCGTTGAAGAATATATATGCGTTGCGTTAAAGTATAAGTCAGGAGACTTATTTTATGGGCAGGGGAAGTATGTCATAGAGTAAATTTACAAAGTCCGTTGTCTTTACAAAATCTCAACTTACGCAATCAATATCTATCTATCGCTCTATTAACATTTATTCTTTCCAAACAGTTACTATAGTATAGTTCATCTAACAAATCTAACCGGTTTTTGTCACCTAATATATTTCACGCATGACAAGTTCGCGGCGTTTGGTCATTGTGACAAGTGCAAGTAACCGCGCATTTGCCACTTGACCGCCAAAGCGTCAATACATATATCTCCGATATATTGTTATGTGTGATTATTCCAGCGCCAGCCCTTCACACGAACCATTAACAAATTTGCCGAGAGCTACGTCGACAAGGACTTGAACATATCAGCTTATCACAAAGATATAAATACTTGAGTTGCAAACTGAATGGTGATCTACACTCTCGAGAGGCTTTGTTTGATATGTAAAGATAAAAACCAAGTAGAAACGTAATACAGTATTGCAAACATTGTGAAAATGTCTTAACAACTATTGATGCTGAACACTTAAAGTGTACGTTTATAGACCAAAGTCACATTTATAAATTTGTTACTTCTAACCAAGATTGTTATATGAAATGATCGCGTGTACTGTATTTATTTACTTATCATTTTGCGTGACATATACATATATTAAACCACTCGTTGTTCTGTATTCGTATAATTTTTAAAAAATAAATTTATTAAATGTATTATTACCTTTTATACATACATACATACATACATACATACATAATGAAATACGTATACCATTATTATTTATTATGTAGGGTGACCCGGAAGCCATTAATATGACTGAGCGGTGAACAACTAGTTTAGCATGTATGTACTTTGCGTCACTAAATATCATGAATGTACATCTCGAATTACAAACTGGACATTTCGGGCTGAATAATTTACAGGAAAAAAACTATTATTGACTTGCCATTTCAGCACTAACACCTCATGCGTAATGGATACGTTTTGAACAAGCGCATTATTAAACATCAATATTGTTTGATACCTATTTGACCTATGAAGTCAGGTTTTTGTTCATATTTTAAAGTCGAAAACACTTGAAAAAATGATATCAATAGTGTAATGTGTAAATACAATGTGTCACCTTATAATTAGCAAAATGTTGATCCGTCCAAGAGCTTTGATAGTGGGAATGTAACGCCTACAGAGGTCCTGTTCAAATTGTCTTCATAGTTTCTATGGTCAAAACTGGCGACTTCTCGGTGGTCACAGGATTTATATAGAGTTGTATAGAAAATAAATTTAAAATGTTCTCTTCTGAAACATCAATAGTCATAGGTTAAAATGTGGTGTGTAACATCGTGTAGTGACACTCTACAAAGTTTTTTTCAAAACGTGACCATGTGGTCAAAGCTGGAATCTCCCCAGGAGTCACATGATTGATATAGACTTATGTTATAAAAACTTAAATTTCCCTATCTGAAATCACAAGTCACAGACCTCTGATTTTCGGTATGTATGATCAGTGGTCATGCACAACGTTTGCTCAAAGCATTCCCCTGAGTTCAAAACTGGCCACGCAGCACAGGTAAATTGATTTATAAAGATGTGTGTAGTGAATTAATTGAAAAATCATCTCTGAAACCGCAAACGTATGTTGTTTTTTTGTTTTTTTTTTATTTTGTGTGTAACATTTTATGTTGATCATCTACAAAGTATGTTCCAATAAAAACGTGCCACGCCCCAGGGCTCATATGATTTTTTTATGAATTGTATATTGAAATAACTTCTTAGAAACAACAACGTCATATTTTTAATTGCCATGTAATATCATATAGCGGTCCTCTACTATGTTTATTTAAATCATGTTTCTGTAATCAACATTAGCCCTGCCTGAGGGTTTTGAGGTGAAATGTTTTGTATTGAATTATACAACATGACAAATTAAAACACTTCACTGAAACTAGGAATGATAGGAAAAATATATGATATTTAGTATGTGACATCAGATTGTGGTCCTAATATTGTACACATCAATCCTCTCGGTTGTAAACTTGCCACCCATTATTAGACAGGTCAGTGATCTAGGGCCATCTTGGCCCTTTTGTTTGTATGCTTCAAGTCTTAATACGATTTAACCGCCTTTAAAGGTCGATTAAATATGAGAGTGATCACTGTATTGTAAATGATATTTGTTCGCATTTTACATCGTATGTTTCATATTTAGTTTGAAAGTTGCAAATACATTACAATCTTTATTTCAGTGATATATTAATGCAACTCAATACATTATCTCAACGCATTATCTAATGTCAATAAAACTATCTTCAACCGATACCTCAAATGTTGAATGTCTCTGTCCCCGCAGCAAGGCATTCGGGTGTTTGATATGCAATCGATTGGGAAATCGACAATAGGCAAACATAAATTTTATTTTACAAATTGCAACTCAAATACCATACTGTAATTTAATTGTGTAAAACACTTCGTGTCCTTTTTTAAACAACATGGGAGATGACATGACTGAGTCGCTGTCGATCAAATTTTGCACAGTGTTGGAGGATATTGGAGTGACTGAAGAACTGATCAACATCAGAAGATATGTCTACACCCTGCGCGATGTTCTTCGCACAAGTTTTCTAACTAATACTCACTTTAAACGACACACATTTGGTAGCCAAATGGAGGGATCTACCACATTCGGCAATCAGTCGGACTATGATTCCGTGTTTATTAAAGACGAATGGGCAGCATGTACAGATCTGTCGGATTTTCAACCATCCAAGAATTCATTTCTTGTGAAAAAAACCACAATGTCATGTCAAGAATGTTAAGTCTTCAGTATGTTATGCAAATGTCAAACAATACATTTTTCCCTTCCCGCGAAGGAGTATTTGGATTTTCAGTAAAGCAACTTTCTTGTACATACGGTGGTGAGTTAGATGAAGAAGGAAGAGATTTTTTACAAAAGAACCTTAACTGCGATCGACTCATGCTACTAGATGAAGAAGGCCGAGTATTGCTTTCCAGCAATTTCGTCACCGGGGCTTTTGAAATAAAATTACCTGATTATTTCCCCAGTGGAAAATTCGAACAACACGGTCCTGCGAATACTTGATGGGCAAAGAGTGCGAACAGGACTTTGTTTTAGCTATACATTGTGCAAAGCTGCCAGATGAGTGTCAGGTTTTGTTCACTAGACCAAAAGCCTGGTCATTGGCCGAAACAGGTCACAATAGAAAAGGCGAAACAGTGCGGAGTGTACTTTTTTGTTTGAAAACGCTGAGTCGTCTTCTGCAAAGACGATATTGTCTCCATTACTCCATTGCTAGTGTTAATTTGTTTGCGGAAAAACTTGAAGTAATTGAATTTCCACTTTTGATAAAAGAGCTGACAAACATTATTGACTCTGATTTGCAATGTGTGTACACGTTAAGTACAGACTGTTTGGGTGAAAGATTGAAATCAGTTCAAGCGATACCAACTTGCACACTAATATCAAGAGAGGATTATTGTGTAGTGATGATAAAAACATTGTCGGCTTATTGTAGGAGTCCTATTAATGAAGCAATTGGTATGTATGCAAGAAAACTTACGACACAATCTTTCGGAACCCTGATGAAACAGTAAGCACAAAACGTAAAAAGGGCAATTTCAGACCGGAAAGATTACTCGGTTGAACTTGATTTTTTTCTGTGAAAATATGACGAACACAGTGGCTACTGTAGAAGCGTCTGTCCATATGGCTGATAAAAAACCAATCACAGACGACATTCACGAAATGTACACAAGTTACTTAAAGTCTGGACAAATCTCAAATATGCATCAATGCTTGTTTGCATGCAGCAGTATGATCAAGCTGTCAATTTACTGAAATATATTGAAGGCAGGTAAACACCAGACATGATTCAAATCGAAAATATATTAGACGAGAACGTTTTGAAAGCAGTGATTATAATAGCACAAAATAATCCACACGAAATGTTTAAGGTTTTTGCAGCAACTATTGTAATGAATGTAGAATTCACAAGGCATGAAATTAATTGTGTTCCTAGTCATTTAATATATGAAATGTACAGGAGATTTACAACACATGATAAACAGTTGAGATATGATAAAAAAATGGTTAGAATTTTGTTTTGCTGTCGTTGACGCAAAACCATTCCTATACTACCTTCAGTACCTTGCACATAGAGACAACGAAGGTAAATATGCTGCCTTAGCAAAACTTTCTTACTATTGCATCTTAACTCTAGATGCATTTCACATGACTCGTTTACCGACAGTATTCAACTTGATGGGCCATATTATGGAAATGGAAAACAAAGCATCCGAGGCTTGGCTAGTCTATGTTAAGTCAGCGAGATTACAGCCTCGCAACAACACAGCTTACTGGTATATGTGCCGGTTACTCAGTCAATATTTGGCTTATAAGTGATCGTGCTAAGGCCACAGGGAAGCGGGTAAGCCGATTGGAGGACAGAGTAGAGTTAGTGGATATTGGTTCTACCCTGATGACCACTAGGGTCAGCGATTTGGAGAGGCAGCGTGACGAGCTGCAAGAGGAAGTTACCTACCTACAATCGCAGTCGATGAGGAACAACCTCATCTTTACCAACATCACAGAAGATTCCACTGGTAACGAGCCATCGAAAGTGTCTGAACGGAAGCTGATGGAGCATATGCAGTCAGTCCGCAAGCTTTCGAAGGACATGGACTCCATCCGTTTTTAGCGTTTTCACCGGTCACCTGACCATCCGGGATTTTTTTTAATATTGTGGCAAATTTTTAATTTTTTCAGGATCGAAGAGTGTTCATAGGGAATGGAAACAACTCAAGGGTACGAAATACTACATGTTTGAACAATTTTCTAAGCTGTATCTAACAAGCGCCGGCGACTTGTACGGCAGATGAATGACGCTAGGGACAAGGGCAAACGTGCTTGGCTAGTGTATGATACCCTATACGTGGACGGTAAACCGGAAACAGACTAGTGGGATGCCGATGGTGAGCTTTCAGTTAACTCGGGGAACGTTCATGGACTGTCAAAGGAGAAACAGCAATCTACTGATTTTGTAAATATTTTTGCTTCTTCTGACATTTGCTTTTTGGATGAATCATGGACAAACTCTGATAGTAACATTTCTTGAAATGGTTACAAATGACACAATTTCAATAGAAAGTTTCAAAGCCTTAAAGCTAGACGAAATAGTGGAGGCATTATTTTGTTGTATAAAGATCATTAAAAAGATGGCATAAACATAGTTAAAATCATGACTCTAGTATTGGATTAAATTAGATCCCCTTTTGTTTAATACTGTTGAAGATATTTAATTGTGCGGGGCATACATTTGGGGTGTGGAATCTTCGGACAATATTTTTGTTAATATTGATCTGTTTGATACAAATGTGCATACTGTTTCTGTATTTAATTCTCTTGGTTGTGTAGTTTTATGTGGTGATTTAAACAGTAGAGTTGGTAATAACTTCGATTGTATTCCTTATGAGTGTGTAAACAATACATTTGATGACCCTGGCTATTGTTCCGATTGTACCCCCGTACGGGCCTCGGTTGATAATGTTCAAAATAGTCACGGTATTAAATTGATAGATCTATGTCAATCTACGTCCCTACGTATTGCGAATGGGAGTGTATTGAATTCTAGTAACTACACGTTTCGTTCGAATAACGGTAGTTCTGTTATTGATTATTTTTAACTGAATGCAGCGCCGTAGCCACGCTGAGGCACACCGAGGCAGTTGCCTCGGCTAAAATTTGCAGAGCAATGTTGAGATAACAAGGAAAAAAAGGAAAATTAATGTCTAAGAATGAAATCTTTATTTTAAGAAATTGAGACAATTTAATGAATTTAATGCACTATGATATTCACAAACAAATATTATCATTGAGTACAATTGGTTCATGTTGAGGCAGATAATTATTTCATTTTAATAACTTCAATTGATGCCAAATGGCTCAGCAAAATGATTAGGAAAATCCGTATATTAAACAAAGCGTCGCACTGTACACTTCGATGTTACAATCATTGTGGACATCGGAACGTACCGAGCGAGGATCGGGTGTTTTACGGCCAGGTCTGGGTCTATTTTGGACCTAGACACACTTCGGGTGGTTGGCGTTTTCGCCTTTATTGGAATTCTCCTCTTTATGGCTGGCGTCTAGTTTAATCCGGGACCGTTTCAGGTGGTAAGAATCTTTGTTTACATTCGAATTTTCAAATTATGATATCCCGCGTATTAAACTTTTTTGATATAAAGTTCAAGTCTTTTCTTTTTAATAGTCAATGAAGTTGATGATAGAACGTTGATGATAGAAATGTCAACTGACAGAAAATGATGACGCAGTGCTAAAACAAAATGTTACACAAGAAAATTGAAAAAATGGCCAAAAACTTTACTGATTTAAGTTAAATATTTGTACTCCTCATGATAAGCAATATGCCCCTGTGACGCAATCGGTAAGGCGTCAGACTCTGGATCCATTGCTCACTATTATATTGTTGGTTCGAATCCCAGTAGGTCCGTGTTTAAGTAAATTCCATCAATGATCCTTTTTATATGTGTTTATGATTGAAAACGAGTTTGATTTAATGCATTTAAATATTTCTTTAAAGAGCCCTATTGTGCTTTCAAGCTCTAAATGGAAAAACAAATCGTCCACGAATTTTTTCACGGTGAACTTGTTTGAACTACAACAGCAAGTTTGCGGAAGCTGATTTGATGTTAACTTAAGAAATAATATTTTGTATTGGTTCTTGTACATGTGAGCGGAGTTTTAGCGCATTGCGAAGGCTTAAAACGTGGACACGTTCTACTATGAAAGAGGAATGGCTTAATGGCATCGCTGTAATGTTTGTGCATAAACACATTCCAGTTGATCGAAAAAAAAATCCTCAAATGTGGGATTCGACTGGAGACAGGAGAGTTGAATTAGCGTTCAATAAGATTGATATTTAAAAGTTGAAGAATAATAAAACATGTTCATGAAACATTATTCGCTAAAATGTTTGATAGATCTGTTTCTTCATATTATAAGGTAGATCTATTTTATTTTAGTATTTCAATAATAAATATGTAAAGAACATTCTATTATCCATATACATACTATGGCTTGTATGAGAGAGCTGCGTCTCAATTTTTTCTTTCTTCTATCTGACTTCAAATGAAGTATATGACTATTTTATCTGTAGTAAAGTTTGTTACATCATTGTCACTTCAAACACCGTTTATGGTACCAGAATATAAAATTGACAATGAACTTTATTGATACCGAACGGTAATATGTAGCGTCCACGATTCCGATAATTTAGGTATAAAATGTAGTTTAAATGGCCTTTAAAACGCACCAGAGACGTTCTAGGTATACAAAAAAAATAGGGGGGGGGGCATGCCCCCGGACCCCCCTAGAAGGACCTAAGATACTGCCTCGGCTTAAATTTGGGTCTGGCTACGGCACTGCTGAATGGACGGCATTTTACACTAATCAAGTATTTTAGTATTGAACCAGTTAATATATGGGGTGACCACGCACCGTTGCGTTTTTCATTAGCATGCCCAAAACCTGACCAGAAGAATAATCCGCAGTACGAAATTAATATATTGGATGCTTAACGCGTTTTAACAATATTATCAAAAATATTGATATATTTTGTAGATACTCTATTTATAAAACGGTTGAGGACTTTTCAGAAATTATTAGAGCTGTGGCTAATAGATTGTTTTCTAGGTGCTATTTTGTCAATAACAAGCCTTATTTCCCCAAAAAATACGGTTAAATAAAACGCAGATTGGTTTAATGGTGACTGTACCTCTGCGCGAGAATCGTGTGCGCAAGCACTGCGCCTATTCAACCCTGTCTAAAATAACGCAAATAGAGTACTTTTTAATGGAACGTAAATCTTTTGATAAAAAAATGATAAAGAAACATAAAAATGCCAGTTTTAGGGAAAAATGAAAGAAATTGAACGTCTGAAAAGATGTAAACCAAAGGATTTTTGGAAATATTTTTAAAGGAGAGCCATTAGCCGACCATGATGGCATTTCTATCGATACATTAAAGAATAATTTGCCAATTTACGTAATGATTGATCTTATTGTTAAAATGAAGAAGCAGGATATTTTTGTAGACAGCATGATTTTAATAAGTTATATTGTTTTAACACTGAACTTGCCCGGTCTATTACCACTAGTGCAACACGCAGTGCAGTAAAATCGCTAAAGTGTAATAAAGCCATAGGCAATGACCAGTTGTTAAACGAGTATTTCGTGGAATGTATTGATATAGCACATACTCAATACGTACATTTATGACCGTACAGCATCTGAATACATGAATCACCCGCGCATACCCCATACGTACATTTATGACCGTACAGCATCTGAATACATAAATCACCCGCACATGCTCCATACGTACATGTATGACCGTACAACATCTGAATACATGAATCACTCGCATATACTCCATATGAACATGTATGACCATACAGCATCTGAATACATGAACAACCCGAACATACTCCATACGTACATGTATGACCGTACATGATCTGAATACATGAATCACCTGAACATACTCCGTACGTACATGTATGACCGTACAACATCTGAATACATGCATCACCCGCACGTACTCCGTACGTACATGTATTACCGTACAACATCTGAATACATGCATCACCCGCACATACTCCATACGTTCATGTATGACCGTACAGCATCTGAATACATGAATCACCCGCACATACTCCATACGTACATGTATTACCGTACACATCTCAGAATTCATGAATCACCCACACATACTCCGTACGTACATGTATGACCATACGGAATCTGAATACATGAATCACCCGCACATGCTCCATACGTACATGTATGGCCATACAGCATTTGAATACATGAATCACCCGCACATACTCCGTCTATACATGTATGACCGTACACCATCTGAATACATGAATCCCCCGCACATGCTCCATACGTACATGTATGGCCATACAGCATTTGAATACATGAATCACCCGCACATACTCTGTCCATACATATATGACCGTACACCATCTGAATACATGAATCCCCCGCACATGCTCCATACGTACATGTATGACCGAACAGCATCTGAATAAATGAATCACCCGCACATGCTCCATACGTATATGTATGACCATACAACATTTGAATACATGAATCACCCGCACATACTCCATACGTTCATGTATGACCGTACACCATCTGAATACATGACTCACCCGCACATACTTCATGCGTACATGTATGACCGTACAGCATCTGAATACATGAATCACCCACACATACTCCATGCGTTCATGTATGACCGTACAACATCTGAATACATGAATCACTCGAACGTAATCCGTACGTACATGTATGACCGTACACAGAGGTCCAGATAAGATGCGTATT